>JAQIXD010000171.1:0-36335 GCA_034699985.1 Minunthozetes semirufus
GAAAATACTGCAGTTAGCAGTCAAACAAAAGTTGTGTTTTACTTTAAAATTGTGAAAACTACAGTTTTTGAAAATCATTTTATAGTAGTTTTTTAGAATTTTTCGCTCAACCTCTTTAGAAATCACTTACTATTGGATTATTTTTGAACAAAATTTTAATAATTTTCTCATTTTATAAACTTTTATACAATATTTTTCGGATTTTATATAATTTGTGTTTCTTTTGATATATCTTTGAAATTATGATAAGAGATTAGAAGAGATGACATTTAAATACAATTAAAAACATTTGGTTTGAAATAAATATTAATTAAAACATAAGTTTAGAGAAAATTCTTTACAAATTGTTTTTCGACAGAAAATCAGTGGAAAAACGAAACAGAGATCAGAATAAAGAGATTTTGAAATAAATTAAAAAGTATTGCAATTGAGAACTCAAAAGAGGATTCGGGGGTTTTAACACATATTTATGGCAATCTTTAAATCAAATCAAAACAAATATTTCGTCAAAATTTCAAATCAATTAAAAAACAGTTTTAATATACAATTAAATAATTATTAATAAAGAGTTCATTAATTTGATGATAATTACCAGTTATTGGAGCAAAAGCTGCGCTTAAATACTAATTAATCAATAATTTAATAATTAATCGATAATTATATAACTTTTTCTCAAAATTAAATAAAAATAATTTACAAATCATATCTGAAGTCTATTCCTGGAGCTCTTCCATCGATTTATAATAAAAAAAGAAATCAATTTTTAGTAAAATTTTTTGAATATAATAACAAATAATTCAATTAAAATGTAATTAAAGAATGTTTTGGCGATAAAAATATGTTAAGAATAATAAGTTTACAAATGAGTTGAATAAAAGGGAAGAAAAGTCGACCGAAAACTATAAAATCAAATGAATAGATGTATTGACGAGAATGTCATCGATATTAAGACAAACGATTAGATGAGAAAACGATTGCAACGAATATTTTTTACACAAATTTTTATGTCATTTAAAGTGAATTAAAAAACGAAAATAATATTCAATAGAATTAAAATCCAAGAAATGAGTTGAATATGTCTTTTGAAAAACGAGTCTTTTCTTATAAAACAGTGGAAGAGAGCGCCTCCTCATAGCGCATACCCTTCTCTATGACAATCTCGGCGTAAGGAACGTCCGGGTCTTGTGTCAGCTCTATTGCCTGCTGTTTCTTAAGAACTAGTAATGAAAAGAACTTTTGTGCGACCTATGGATCAGTCAAACAATAAAACAATAATTAATCAAATAATGTCTATAAAGAGGTGTATAGAGAGGACAGACCTGTTTTCTCCTATTATTTTTGACCAAATTACCGAATAATAACTGTCCCTCCTCTTCGAGTCGGGTAACCATAAACTTCAAGAGGATATTAGTCCTTCTTTGACGTATTCTTTCCTCAAACTGTTCGTCTGTTTCGTCGGGAAGCATCTCTTCCGGCTTTAATAACAATAAAAAATTCAATTAAACCTAAAAACCAACGCATAATAAAAGGATGTCCTACCGGTCCGACAGACATCGGAGCTCCGTAATCATCTTCTTCCTCCTCCTCAAACTCATCCAAAGGTTGCAATGGATGGAACTGATCGCTAGTTTGAAGACTACCGGCTCTCATGTCCTGTATGGATGACAACTCTCTGGCGGACACTTCTGAAGGCTCTTCTGCGACATGATTTGTGATGGGATGGGCTTTCTCTTTGCGTTCTCTCTTCTCCTCTGTCTTTCTCTTCTTCTTGGGTGGAGTTCGGGTATAACTGGGCGTCTTTGGAGTTTTAGGTGGCTGTAAGTCTGGAATGGGTGACAACTGCGGTAACTGTTCCTCGAGATCTTCCAATTCTGGAAGAGGAGGTGCAAGTGATCGCTCGTGTCGACTGAGGTCTCCGTTCATGAGCTCTGGTTCTGGAAGCAGTTCTTCTATCTCGACATGACTTGTGTTCAGATGTCGGGTATAATAGACTAAAAGCAATTTGGATGGCATTTGGCGTTCTGGGAGAGCAAACATCTTTTCACTCGTACCCGTCCTTTTCCAGTGCATCAGTTTCTTGGAAGGCGGCGCTAAGTCCAGAGTCGTCACAATATCTGTTGTATCTGATAACTGGGCCTTCATTTCTTCACCGGAGAGTGTCTTTACTTCATCGATAAGCATTCCTAACTTCTTGCGCCGCTTCCGCCTCTTCTCCAGACCAGGAGCTTCGAGTGGTTCTAAAACCATTGTGTCCTGTGATTCCGTTAATCTCTTTCCGTCGAACGCATCCTTTCTGAGCCCCTCTGAGTCTAAGGGTTGAATGGGAGGCGCGAACGGCATCTCTTCGTCATCGTCTTGTGGCGGCGGCGGTACAGATCCAGGTGTTGAGGGCGGACCAGACGGTGCCATAGAAGCGGGCGCTCCGTATGACATACTATCGGATCTGTCAGACATAGCACTCTCTGGCCGTTGCACTGACTTTGGATGCTGTTCCGGCACTTCTTGATGTGGTTCTCCCTCTTCTATAGGGTGTTCGGTCGGCATTTGAATATTGAACACATCGTCCTCATCGACAATACCGACTCCGAGTTCACCACCGAAGCCATCGTCAAGCGCTGGCCTATCAAATAAGTCCAGTGCTTTGGCTCCGGCTCTTCCGATCAATGGTGTGCTATCTTTAAGAGTGACCGCTCCATCAGAGGCATGAATTGACGATATGTCGGACCAATCCCTTACGTCTTGCATAAGAGGATCGTCCACATGAATGCTTGAAATGTCTTCGACTAATGTAATGCTTCTAATGTTAGCACTGGTAGCCGGCGGTTCCATTTGCCTGTTATTTAACATAAAATATTTGATTAAAAACTTTGAAATAATAGACAAATAAGTGAAATGTCATTACATCGGAGGTTCGGCGATGAGATCAAAATCATTGATGAAGTCTAACATTTCGGGTAATGTGATGGCACTGATAGCGGCCTCAGTTTTTCCGTCGGGAAGATCGACAGCTCCCGGCCTGAACGCCGACTTTATTTTAAAGGCCGCGTCCTGACAGTCCTGAAGCAAATACAGTGTCTTTCGGGCATAGATTCGGACGATTCCTAACAGTAGATGAGATGACGTCCTCAACGATAACTTAATCTGAAGATAGTTTCAAAAAGAGAGACAATTAATGATAATTAACATAATTTGTGGAATAAAAAGGAGATTCACTACAAAAGAGAAAACAAAACAAATGAAAGAATAAATAAATAAATAAAATAAAAGTAAATATTTTTGTTAAAAGAAATTAAAAATTTAAAACAAAACTAATTTAATGACAGTTTTAATGATATCTCAAAACAAGTGATAAATCAATTAAAAAGAATCAAAACATTGTATAAAATGCAGAAAATTTGATCCATAGCTCATCAATGGGTGAAAAGAGCAATGGATCAGTTAAACAGTGAGGACATACCTTCGGCTGAAGAATAGAGTCGACCGATTCAACGATATTAGTCTCCAAAATCTGTGCTTTTGTGATCTTTTTGTCCCAATGGGCGGCCAACCAGACCCGCGCCAGCGGACCCTTTTTGCCCAAAACGAACACCGAATAAAACATTGTTTTGTCCGCCGATTATAGCTTTAAAGACAATTTAGACCACAATTTAAATAAATATCACTTCATATAAACGCCATATTTCTGAGTCAATACACTGTTTTGTATTTGGATGTGTCCACAAAAATTGGTCCAAATATTTTTAAACCCATTTACACCACAAACACTCAATAGACTCATTCCAACTCCCATTCAGCTGTCGACCAATTTTGTGAACAAACCATTGCAATGCACACCAAATGCTGATCGTCTGTGAAATGAGAGCCAATGAAAGGCCCGGATTTCAGTCATTCAAAAACATAACGCTTTTTATACAATAATATGAAATGCAATGCAATATGAAATACATTTTAATATTTGTTTCAATCATTTATTTCAATAAAGAATTGTTTATTTGATTACTGTTTGACTCAAAAATATTTTGGCTTCAAATCACTTAAAATCAAGAAAATGAATGCAAAACTCAGTGACATTACTTACATTTGAGATGTAATTGATATGACTATGAATTGTTTGATTAAACAGCGGTTATCTCTTATATGAAGACACAATCAATAAATAGGGCTTTTAGTTGAACTTAATTTCAATGAAAAATGAGTTGAATTTCTCAAATCAATTGAGAAAATCAATGTTTTTCACGCAATCAATCACTGATTAGTTTTCTCTCATTCATCGACCGATTCATTGAACAGTTTTGAGCGCAAAAACAAAATGTAGTTTTAGTTCATATCTTTGACACCAGAGGTAAGGGAGTGGTTCAGTGGTTCACTTCAGACAATAACGCAGAGCACAGCACAAGTCGTGCACAACCCATACACCGGCTCTTTCTGTTGCTTTTTGTGCTTTCATTGATTTTTTCCTCAATTTATAATAAATACAATAATTCTTTGAAACAAAATATCAATTCTTAAGATAAATGTCTTTAACTGAAAGTTTTTTTTTCTTCTTTTGATTCACTAATAAAAGAATTATTTATTGCTTTGAATTTAATATCGATTTAAACAAATATTTGTCTTAACTCTCAAACAGTTGGCTAAAAATAGGGCAAATTTAAGGACAAAGTCTGGAAAAACAGGCAAAACTTCTTTTCTAATGAATTATTCAATTGTGAGGCTCTACTCCATAACCAAAAAACGATTGCATCGCAAACTTGGCTTTCATCGGAACAATTCTGCAAAATAATAATAAGATGATAATTAGCTCATATTCTAATTTTAATGCAATTTTCAATAAACTTTTGGACATACTTTCCCAATCCATAAAATGCGAGTGCATTTCGAGGAACTGTTACGAGTGTCTGATTCCTGAGGATTGCATTAACGGACTCTTTGGCCACGAATTTGGCGTCTATTACGGGGAAAATCCATCGAAACCTACAAAATAAACTTTTCGTTAATTTCCTAATATCCAGGTTTGAGTTCAGACCTCGTCTTTGGTTTTTTGAACATTCCTGTAGTCATAGCTAAGGGACAGATTGTTGTGAAGTGAATGCCTTCGTTTGCTTTATTCTGTCTGAGCTCAGTCTCGAGGGCTTCCATAAGGCCTACGATTGCAAACTTGGATGCGCTGACAGTTTGGAAGAGAAAACTCATTCTTACAATTCTTGTGAGTCATAACATCCACACAATATTATACCAATAGTCGACCAAATGTGCGGTTCCTATAAGTCCTGCTATTGAAGCGATGCCCACTATATGGCCGGTCCCCCGACTTATCATTTTTGGTAAAAAGTAGCGAATCGTCCAAAAATGGGCAAAAGTGTTGACTTCGAAAGTGCGCTACAATTGAACACAATTTTAATTACAGTATAACTAACAATACGTTCGAAGAATAATAACAAGTTTTCACTCATTTTTATGAATAAATCAAAACTTTCGATAAATAGTTATATTATGTAAAAAACTATTATTAATTGCCATTTATTTGGTACACATATGTCATTAAAATTCATCCAGGATTAAGTTTCTAGATTATATTATTTTCAAAATTGAATCGAATTGAAAAATAAACAATATTTGTGTCATTTATAATTTATCTTGATGAGTTATTGAGTTTTTCATAAAAAGCAAGAACATAAGCTTTTCTACTAATCCTAATAACATTAATAATAATAATAATCGATGTTACCTTGATATCTTTGGTAGACAGAGAGTCAATTGGGAGGCATTGCACAATACCTGCGTTATCTATAGTTTAAAAGTAGAACAATAACTAAATTAGTCTTTTGATGACATAATTCATAATATAATTTGCATTAAATAAAAATAAATAAAATCCTTTTTAGAAATAATTTATTTCATAAAAAGAGCGCAACAAATGAATTACTGATAAGTATATCGATGTCTCCCAAATCCCACTTAATTTGTTTAGCGATCTCTGCAATCGATTCTTCGTTAGTTATGTCACAACAATAGGAGAAAGCGATCCCTCCGTCGCTCCGAATCTCTTCGACAACCCTTTCGTTATTTTCCTGTAGTTTTGAAGGACATTAGCGGTCAGAATTAGAGGGGGAATGTCATCCAATGTCACCCAAATGTCAAATTGAGTTCAAACTCTATTCAAAGTAGATCTAATCTTTCCTTCCATCCGTCCCCACTCTCTCCTCTTTCATTCAGTAGTAGCACACAACCCAAACCAAGGCCATAGGACAAGGATATAAATTCAAGGCCCTAAGTCTAAGAGGTCAATGGAGTGGCCTTCAGTTAGTTGACAAGTTTTTTTAGAACACACTTAACAGGAAGTTCCTTTCAATTCAATTCTGCGTTATTTCCTATTAAATTTCAAACAAAACATTTTCCATTTAGAAAAGGTTTGAGTCAAACATAAAAAGTTTCTTTGAATTCTTGAAGAAAATAGAAGAATATAGAGAGAGTAGCAAAAATGGAAACCTAAAAAAAAGTATAAAGTTCTTTTGACCAGTAATTTAGATTTGATAAAAGAATTGAATGATCACAAAATGACTGCTTTCTGTCATATTGTTTGCCACTTTCATATAAAAATCTGATTCTAAGAAGAGATATAATACCCGTAATGGAAAATTTTAGAATTTAAGGGAAATTAACCAATTTTGCAATTTAATTTTTTTTAAGGACAATTGAAAATTGCCCTATATAGATCTTCCGATTCTTGATACCCCCCCCCCCGCCAAACTTCATTATTAATAAAGAATTTTGTTGTTGTTTATTATTAACCTGTTTCTTTATTAATATCGAAGTTCATTGTTGAAATTATTTTTAATTATTTTAAAATTTTTAAGAAAGTTTGAAAATTTCACAACAATGGAAATTCAATATAAAGAGAGCTATAATACCCCTCTATCTGGTACTTCAATTGTCCTATAGAAATGATAATTTCTGGCTACCTATAGCTTGTTAATTTTATCACCTCCCTATTCCCTCCCTGAACTCGACTCGAAAAAATCACCGCTTTAGTCCCCCCCCCCCTGAGGCCGAAGACCTTGGACACCACTGAACAATAGTATAGAATAGAATAATTAAACAATAATTAAATTTTAATATTCTTAATAAATTTTCTACACATTTTGTGAAGAGCTGCCATTGAAAGGCTTTTTTATAATAAAGAAAGTAATTTTTGAAAATTGTTCTCTCGTTGTGACAATAATTTCAAATTAAATCCAAATTTTATCAGATTTTATGATTTAGTTATAAATGTTGTCAATACTTATCATACATTATATGAATCATTAAAATTGTTTAATCGATTTAAGCAAATACTCTCACAAATACTCCCACAATAATTAACATTTAATTACAAAATACAAAATAATTAGAAATAGCTGTTAATAATACCAATTTTGTCAATTGATGGTCAATTAGTTTTGAATAATTTCCAAATTAATTGAATGTTAATTACGATCAGAGTCTATGAGAGTATAAACTTTTGAGAGCCAATACTTTTCGACAATTAATTAATGATTTGTTTGTTGAATGAATTGTTTAAATAAAATCTAAAATGTTTTCTAATAATTTATTATAAGAAAAGGTTTTGTTATTTATTTATATATTATATATTAATTTATAACAATTTATAAGATGATTATAATTAAAACAATTTTCTACAAATATTTAATGAAATTAATTACAAACTAATAAATATGTAAAGTTTTCCGGTTTACTGTATATACAGGCTATTTATCTAATGATAGATGTTTTGAATATTTATTTGAAAAATTTACATTTGATTCATTCCCTATGAAAATACAGTTCGACATAATATTTAATATAAATACAGTTTGAATACAATTTTAGTAGTTTTGAGCTTTTATTCCATTAATTAATATTTGAAAAACAATTTCAAAATTAAAATTCAATTCGATATCAATTATAAGCCAAACATCAGTCGTTATAAAAGCAGTGATCACTGATCAGAATATTTTACTTTTCTCAACATTTCATATGATTTTTCTTCATAAAGCCCCAAATCTTAATAGTAATTGAATTTATCAACTAATCTATTAAAATTCAAAATTATTTGTCTAATTAAATAAAGTTATTTAAAACAGATTTATAATAAATGTATAATAAATTGCCAAAGAATTTGATTGTATTTTCTAACATCTAAACCAAAGTTTACTAATAAAGTAATAAAATAAATATTTAGTAATTGTTTTATCAGATTATCTGAAATTCTTATCTAAAACTCAAAAAATATCTTGAATTAGGAAATGAGCTTAAATATTAATAATATAGAGGTGTGAAAGGGGGCAAAATAAATATAAATGGATTCCATATGAAAACGAAATAATTTGTAAACCGCCCAATAAAATGAGTTCTTAACCAATAAACTCGGGATTTATGATATAAGACATCAGAGGGTATATTAAAATAATTTTCGCTAATTTTTGAAAAACTTTGATTAAAGAAAGCCTTTTCAGATTCAATGGCAATCCATTGTATTAAATAAAACGAAAACCGAATTTTCGAATATTTTGTTAAGTATAGGGAAAATGTTATTAAGACTTAACTGGTATTAACAGAAACAATATATAATTATAATTAATTTCATTACATTTATTCCGATAAACTTATCGTTTGCAATCATTGACTCAAATGTTAGCCACAATTTAGTCGTATTTTATCCAAAGATTTATTGTTTATTATGTTTTTGATGAGAATTTAATAGATTATTAGATTATTGAAGGTTTGAGTCAACTATTTGAGTGAACATCACTTTTTTGATTGAGTCAATCGATGATAGCATTGATTTTATGGCAGTTTATTGCTGGTTGTCTTCTCTTGACTCTTATTATAAAATGTCTATTCTATTCTCTTTCTTCATCTTGGCTTTGGTTACAAATCATTGTCAATTGATTAATCAGAATATTTTCAAATTTAATTGAATTTCAAAATCAATTTGAGCAATTAAATTCAATGGAAAATAATCTTGTTTTGTTTGTTTGCTTTTTTTGAAGTCGAAAGTTGAGACATGAATACAATAAATGTATAGATGTATAGAATGTATTTCGATGGCATTATTCTTATTATTGTTATAATTGGCACAAATTGTTCATTACTTGTAACCACTTGTAGTTGTATTAAACATTGAAGATATCAAAGATATCTTTTGTGATAATTATTATAACCGATGAAATTATTTGACGTTATATGACATATAGTCATAGATAATAACCATCGGCACTTTTATCACTTTTGGCACCTGGAATGGCACCTCTCTATCAAAGAATGGCACCACTTTATCAAATTGTATGAATAGACATCTCTCCACAAAAGATGGGCACATAATCAACACAATTATCAATTTAATCACTATTATTAAAGGATCTTAAGAATCCAATTGCTTTGTTTGAAAAATCGCTGCTTATAATTGAATACATTTTTATATATTATATACACGTTTTGAATATTAAAAAAAGGATTTTTCAAACATTTTTTGAGCCAAGAATCCAAACCAAGAATCCATTGGTTTAAGTGATTAAAAACTTTGATGTAATATATTTTGAGGAAAAATTAAGTTTTGAATTAAGTTTTGATTCGATGCTTATATTAATGTCACAAATATTAGTTGAGATCTGTTTCCACAAAATTATTCCCAATTTGTGTCTTAAGATATGATCAGTTAATTCAATATTAATTATATTAAACGCTTTTCAACGGATTCTAAAAATCAAATAATTGTTATCTAATAATAATAATAATATAATTAATTAATAATT
Organism: Minunthozetes semirufus; assembly: GCA_034699985.1. Classification (NCBI taxonomy): domain Eukaryota; kingdom Metazoa; phylum Arthropoda; class Arachnida; order Sarcoptiformes; family Punctoribatidae; genus Minunthozetes; species Minunthozetes semirufus. The sequence goes on from JAQIXD010000171.1 coordinate 9,792, forward strand.
ATATTAATAAACTATTAAAGCATTTTCACTGGTTTTATGAGCCGTTATTATCAACGCATAATAACGACATCAGGTGCTGATCGTGTTGTCTCAAAGCTTCTTTGGCGGTGTCCGACGGGTAGGGCACCACCCGATCCACTCATCTCAATGATAGCCTCTGCTCTGAATCGTTGAGTTCTGGTATTTAAAGGCACTACAGTGTCGTCTTCACAAAACTCTTCGTCTTCGTTGATATTATCGTTGCCATCGATGACACTGACATGAGGTCCGAGAGGAACAGATGCTGAACGACTGTACTCCGGTTTAGTTCGAAGTGAATAGTCTGATGCATTAGAATTGTGTTGAGCACAGTCAGGTCTATGCATTTGTGGCACAGACTGGTGGCCCTGAAGGTTCTGTTCCATCAGATGGTGATTATCATTAGATGGTGAACATGAGTCCAATTTACTGGCGTCTAACGGAACAGTTCGTTGTCGGTTTCGCATATGACTCAAGACTGGTGGAGGAGGAGGAGGCGGTATTGGACTTTCGGAATTACTTCTTATACTATCTCTTTGTTGAACGTAATAATGGGTACAATCGGGAGATATTTGATTACCGATTAAATGTTGGGGCGATTCTGGAGAGAACTTGTCTTCTGAGAGCAGTATTTGTTGAGTTCCTCCATTGGGTTGTTTGTGGTAAAGGTTCAAATCAACATCCGGTACATAACACCCATTCATCTCATCCTCTCTAAAGCCTCCCTTTCTATTGAGTGCGTTTGCGGTAATGATTTTGCGAACTCTACCCCCAGAACCCAACACTGACTGCTGAGCAGCGATTTCATGTTCCAAAGCACTTCTATCCAAACTTGTTATGGTCATAGTTCTGTCGAGTCCCACTTCCACTGATGTTTCTCTGGATCGCCTCAATTTATAGTCACGTTTTCGTTGTCTTCGTTCCTGTATTTTACTCCAACACGAGATAGTAATTGAAGCGCACATTCCTAACACCAGAGCGCAAAACACGACAAGAATTACAACCATATGTTGAGAAGTGATGTTTAGAAGACCCGTCTTATCTACAGAACAAAAACAAATATGAGTTAATTAGTCTTAAAACTAATTGAGAATCTATAGAAGTTTTATGAATGAATATTCTGCAAATGACAAGACCACAGCCAACACAGACCTGGAGCACAAGTTGTTTGTTTGTCTTCATCGTAACGATATTTGCAATTATCAAATCCGTCACATTTGAGTGAAAGATCAATACAAGTACTGTCTTCGCAGTCAAACTCATCTTCTTTTCTACACTTTTCTGTTTATGGAAAACAAATATCAAAATTGGATACAAATTAAGACAATTATATATTAATTGATTAATTGATTCATACCTTTAGTATTAAGTTCACGAAAAGCAGTGAAAGTGATTTCAAACTGAACATTCTGTAGAGCGTCGTGTTTAGCAAAAAATCTAATATTCATTTGATTAGACTTTGAGCGAACAGATTCTGCTTGAGTACCACAAAATCTATGCTCACGATCTGTATCACTCAACTTATCGTTATAAACATCGATGTAATTTGATTCACAATTATTAGGAGAACTCAGTCTATATTCTTTGAAATTTAAGTACATCTGAAATAAGAATATTAACTATTATTACTATTTTCATCATTTTTTGTCATTTGATTTAATTTAAATAATAGATTATTCACTTTATATCCGGGTTGTACTGTAATATTCCACATACAGTCGATTGAAATTTCTTGAGAAATGGAATAGTTTTGTAATTCCGCCGGAATTTCTTTATGATCTATTAGTCCACTGACACCAGTCTTATTGAACCGACACTCTGTCATACAATTAAAACATTTAATCCTTATTAATATCACTTCTTTTATGAACTTCAATACATCACATCAAATGATAAGTACAGTGAAAGACGTCTAGAATTAAATAACTAATAAAGTATCTTTCTTCTCAACAAATTGTTCTTCATTTGTACAAATCTACCAAATACAATATAATATTGAATTAACTTACTTTTGATAAACATTTTAAGAAAATTGTTCTTAAAGAATTTATTATTGATTGATCTATAAATGATTATTATTCTAAGTCTATCTTCAAAAACGTCTTCCAAAGCATAAGCATTTGATTTTTAATTAAAAAGAAATTAAAATATTAAAAGATATACCTCTTGGAGGTTCTGGTCGTTCAGCTGAATGTTCATTAAACAAAAAAAAGATAATAAAAGTTAAGATAAATATTCAAAATTGGATTCATTTAAGAGAATAATTCAAATGTATTTTTTTTAATATGAAAACTTAAAATTCTTCTTTAAAAAATCAGTGATTTGAGAATCGGAGAAAAACAGAGCATTCCTGTGGGGGGGGGGGGAGAGGAAACCAGACTTTATTTATGAATCAAAAAGATTTTACGTGGATTCAAGTGACATTTATTAATATCTTGCGAAATAACTTAAGCAATTTAAAGGAATTTTTCTGACGGCATTTCTTGATTAACTAATTACAGTGACTTTATTATAATATAATATTCTAACAAAATATTACCAAATTTTTATGATAAGTATAATAAATAAAAAAAGGTTTTTGATGAATTTCCTATTTTTTTGGATTGAGATAAAGTGGAGTGAATCAAAAGAATGAGATTTTTAATAAAGAAATATGTATTTATTTGTATCAATAGATCAAATGATTAAAATGGAGTAATTTGAACCCTGAAACATAACCAGGACCAGGACTAGGACTATGATCAGCACTAACATGAGTGAACATCTCTGGTTTAATTCAATTTTATTTTATGGGAGGAAAGGCTCGAATGTAAGGGAAAAAATCTAAGACTAAAAATGTGAACAAAAAATAAGATGAATGACTGCTCACAAACTGTTCACAAACAAGAAGTTTTTGGAGCAAAACATAAGAAGTACTGACAAAGACTGATATGATGTATAGCACTACCAGAGTAATGAGCCAACTCTCTACCACTCGCTAAGACATTCAAAGGAAGTTACTGTCTTATCAAATCATACATTGTAACATTATACACTTGATCTTTGGAAATTACCAGGTGAAAAATGTCGGACAGATATACAAATGAAAATTAGCATTTTAAATTAGAAACGAAAATTTAATAATAAATTATTTGAATAATCCTACACCAGGCAATTATTGCTAGTAATATTATATGACTTTTGTCTAATACTTATATTATTCATGTATTGTATGATCCATTTGATTCCTTTTCCAATATTTACAAAAAGTTTTTAAATCTTATAATTTTGTAAACTTTTATATTTGTTTTCTATGCGATCAGACATAACATTCACAAATAGATGTAATGGGATATAATGGGAGATATTCTATTAAAAAGTTTAACAAATTAAAAATAAATAAATAAATACTACAATATTTTATTAACAATTTAAGCCCATCTCTTTCATGTTAGATGTTTATGAATATAAATAAATAGTTTTTGCTATTTTAGAGAATATTAATGAGAAAAGAAAATGAAAATCAAGATGATTAAGATGACTTATAAGGTATGTACTCACTCGGAAGCTTTTTAAATGAGTAGACGGCTCTGAAACCGGAGTATTCAATACTTTCATCGGAGACAAAGCGTAAAAACAAATATCTATCATTAGAATTGATGTCTCGGGGAAATTCATGACCACATAGTTTTGCGATCGGATTCGAGTATCCGTAAGCGCCGTCACGAATCTCCAAGAAATCATATTCACAATTGGATGCCTCCTCCAAATGGAACTGATCCCGGAATTCGATGCTTATTTGATGACCATGTGGAGCTATTTGGGTCAATTGGAGTGGAATATCCAACAATATGAAAATGATTAAATTATCAAATTATCATAATAATAATGATAATAAGATATATTTTTAATAAATAAATAATTATTTGTCATAATTGAGAAAAACAAGGAATACAATCTGTATTAATTGAGATAAATACAGTTTACGACATTTAAATACAATTCACATAAATCTATATATTCTTGTCTTTTGTTTTTGAATATTGAAATTGAATTCTGTTTTAATTTAAAGATAAATAAAAATCAATTGAAAATAAAGTACAAAATTAAACTGACCTTTGATTACTCGCTCGCATTCGGTATCATTTGGATAATTATTCGGATAATTTGGTGAAAAGAATTCAAACATTCCGGTGTTTCCTACCGTAAAGTTGAAACAGTTTTTACTTTTTTCGACATCTATTTTGGCACTCATTGATTGCAATTTCGATACTTCTTTAGCTGTAATTCAAATTAAATTAAATTAAATTTTATTCTTATTTTCTCTACAAATAGAGTCCACATTAAGTGAATTAATTGAATTATCCAATAAATTAGTCATAATATTAACCAAAATGTGATAATTGATTCCATTTTATTGCATAGTATTTCTTTAAATTCTAACCAATCGTCAGAATTTGAGTTGAATTTATTATTATTATTATTATTAGTATCTTAATCATATTATAATTTTACGATTATATGATTATATAAAATCAATTTTCGTTTTCCAAATCAATTCCTTGTTTTCCTTTTTGTTAGTTTCTAGGTTAAACAATTTAAGCTAATCATTCTATAATCAAAATATAAGGGTTTAAAATTGAATTTTGTTAGGCCACCAATTGAATAAATTGAATATACACCATGTAGAACCAATAAGTATAAACTTGATTTTTAGCTCATGGTAGAATTAATGAATTAAAATTATTCAGAAATGGCAGATATTTAAAAAAACAAAATAAAGCTTGGTCAATTAAAATAATCCAATTGTATTCTTTAAGATTTATTTTATATTAAAAGATTAATATTAAATTTAATTCGTATTAATTCGGATAAAACTATATCTAAAATTGAATTTATGTCTAATTTATATCTAAAAATGAACAGCAATTGTGTTTTATTGGACCTTAAATGGGATAAACTGAAGGCTTACAGAATCATAAGATGAGAGTACTATTAAATTCCTTAAATGGAATTCTGATATATTGATAATAATATTATACTTAAATTATACGTTGATAGTACCATGATAATTATAGGTTTTATTATTAAATTACTGTTCGAATGAATTACAAATAATGAACAAGGTAATTTTAATTAGAACTGAGAATATGGTCATATGATTGGGATAATGATTGAATTAAAATATTCTAAATTCTTGAATATATGGAAAATGAGTGATAACTCACCGAAACCAAACCCGATTGCGAACACAATTAGAGTAAATGCATATGACTTTGAAGACAACATTTTGTTGAGTTTAATAAATAGTAAATTTGTGTAAATATTTGAGTCCAACTGCAATGTCGGATACGGAGCTCTGCTTTTAAGGTTTACGCATGTCTTCAGCCCATCATTTCTTTATTTTTATCCATTCTCTCCATACTCTCCATTCTCTTCATTCGATGTATTCTTTATCCTATTATTACATCTCTTACTCCACTCCAGTCTAACACTCAGTCTGACTAAAGATGAGAACAAATTCACTTCAGATTTTCAGAATAAAACTTTCAATTGCTTTTACAATTAGTAAAATTCAAATACAACTGATTATAATATAATAATATAATCCTGTTGTCCATTAATTTATTATTATCACCAGTTTTACCAATTGTGGGCCATTTTGTGTTCTCTGAACTCAATATTTTCTAAAAATCCTTTAAATTTGTTTTTTTCGACAAAACGTCTGAAAAACTGAAAAATACGATCACTTTCATCACTTTCATGACTTTCAATACTTTCAATACTTTCAATATTTCCAACAAAAACATCTCAAATGTTGGGTAGAAATCCAGAGAAGTGGTTCACAAAAATTAAATTTTTTACCTCATATGACATATGTGTTTAAAGGTAATCAAAAATAAACCAATAATTACCAATAATTACCATTAATGACCATTAATACCATATAATATTATACTCTTATATTTTTATACTTTTAAATATTTATAAAAATAATAATAAGAGATAATAAGAGATTATCTCATTTACTCCTAAAATTTGCAGAATTGAAAGAAGAATAAATAATTGTAATAAAAGTGTAATAAAAATAAAAATTGATTTAAAAGTAATAAAACTTTTATTGAAAAACAAATAAAAAATGAATTAATGAATGAATTAATGAATTATTGATTTCTTTTCATTTTTCTCTCAATTTTTTTTGTCTTTTTGTCGTCCATTTGCTGTTGTTCTGGTTGTTGTTGGAAAAACCAGGGGCCGAGTATATTGACCCACAACATGTATACGGCTCGAAACGGAGCCTACAAAACAAGTGTTTTATTTATCACTAATTTTAAATGTTTTTTAAAACTCTTACGAAAAGCCATAAAAACCAGAAATGATAGGAAAAGGTTGAGAGGGTCTCAACAATTGCCGTCAATATTATTAAATCCTTTAAATTCCTTTAAAAGAGAAGTCATTCATAAAATATCGATCAGTTGTGTAAGAAGTAGTGAGAGAGTTGTCTCTCTCTTTGGAGTGGACTCACTCTGCGAAACCGTTTTCCATATTGAGATCAGTGCCGCCATCGATCAGCGCTCCAGAGCTCGAGAAAACTGGTTTTGCCATATATTTCAGAACTGATAGACAGACCAAATATACGGAACCACTAAATACTATTACGATCTGAAGGAATCAATTAGTGATTCATTGATTAGTTGTAAACAAAGTAAATAATACCCAAAATTTAATGGACAGGTATTCGCTAAAGAAGAGGCACATCGCCATCGAGTATATAATCTGACAATAAATGAGTTAAATAGTAATAAAAACATTTATTAAAATCAGTTATCAAACCACAAACCATAGCCACTGCAGACATAATCGTGTAAAAAGTAATACAAGATTTGTTCTCTTCTAAGATCTGTTTCTGTCCTTTTGTGGCTGCCTTTCCCTTCTGGACCTTTAATTCAATTAATGGAAAACTTTTAGATAATTAATAATGAAAAGAATGAGCGCTTATTTACTGCCATTATTCCAATGATTCCAATAATTTAGTTCTTCTGAAGATATTTTTCAATTACTTAAAACATGTGTTATATAAACAACACAAAAATGTTTCATTATTTTAACATAAAATACGTCATAATATACATAATAATAGCTCCTAATGAGTCCCCCAATGAGTCCCTCAATGAGAGACAACATTATTACTAAATATAGGACTTGAAGTCAATTGAAAGCGTTATTTATTAAAACAAAATTAAATTATATTCATTTGCAATACATTTATGAGTTTTGTTTTAAACTTTATTAAAAAGAGAGAAGAATGTCCATCGGTGTCCATCGGTGTCCATCACTGTCCAGACTGTTTTAGAGTATATTACTGGAGATTAACGAAAATATTGATTTAAAAGAGGAATATCTATTAGATCTAAGTGTCTCTCTGTGTATATATACTGTATTGTAGTTTTGGTCATTAAATTAGTTATTTTTGGAGGTAAAAGATGTCTCTGATGTCTCTCATATAAGTATTGAGTATTTTATGGTTTTTTTAGTTTTTCAACGAAAACATTGGAAAACATTGATTTGGTTTCAAACATATATTCAGCGATAGTTTGAGACATATTTTAAGCCATACTTTGAGCCATACATTGAACGATAGCGTCCAACAAATCACTAATAATTGCCTTCAAATGAGAAATTAATAATATTTTTAATTAATTGATTTATTTTTGTGTTTAAACTAATTGTTTTAATATTGAATTATTGGCAATGAATTGGTCTAAAAGCCGGTCTCAGTCAAGAAGGGGAACAACTCGTAGCGGTACTCCCGACCGGATTAATGGGCAACGGATTAGTCGCGAACATAAGTCGCGATCAGAGGACCCCTTTGATGTCGAAGACGATGGCAGTAATGCAATGAATTCAAACGATTGTCAGCACTATTGGCGTTCAAGTCCTGGATCACCGGTAGAGCCGCGAACACCTCCGGGACGGCCTCCTTCAACATCGCCTTTACTTCGACGAAGTCCTTCACCGAACCATTACTATGATTTCGATTACTTCATGCGAATGTCGAACAGAATTCACGACGACTTTCGTGATGAACACGACAGAGGTTTGTCTCACATTTCCCTCACATTTGTCTCACAATTGCCTTATATTTGTTCCGCGTATTGAGTATTAAGTATTAAATGAGTTATCATCGGATGGTTTGTGTGGAGATATTGTCTATTATTTGTCAACTAATGTATTGTTTAAGTGTTTAAGTGTCGATCCATTGATAGTTTGTGTCATAAAATTCAATGCATTTATAGTTTTTTATTCAAAACGATCTCTAATTTCAATCGATAGAGAAAATAGTGAAAGCAGTGACAGTACTGTCTCAGCACAGAATATGCCTGAATTTAGGCCAATATTAATAGTGAATATATAAGTTAGGAGTGCCTTTACCAGTGCTTTATACCTGTGCTATACCTGTGCTATTCTAAGAGTACTGACAATTTGCATAAAATCTAATTTCATTCTTATGTTTGTCTATTATTTAATGAATATTCGGTTCGATATAAAGTATAAGTAGTTTTTGACACAAAAAATAAGTCTCTTTTTATCGATATTTTACTTTATATTTGACTTTATTTTGCTTTCATTTGACTCTCATTTCACTCCATTTATATTAACCTAAAATTAAAAAATGTTTCCGTTCTTTGAATTAATGGAAAATATGATGACAACTGTTGCACACAATTATTGTGTGGCAAATGGTCTGCCATTGATCTGACTTTGGTCTGGCCATTGAGACAATACTACATTACAATTGATTATAATTGTATTCCACTATTATTTGGTTTGAATTTAGTTGAAAACATGTATCGTTTGGTTATTCTGTTCTTTAATTCAATGTTTGGCTCAAAATTAAATCCGAAAATCAATATATATATCGAAACAATTAAATCGAATAAAATGGAAGACAATTTGATTTTGCAATCATTCTATTGAACACATTTGTCAATTGCCTTAAGATGTCTTTGCGTCCCGTATTGTGTGTCTGATCTGCCGTTCATTAAATGTCCGTTTTGTTTGAGTTTTGAAGATATACCACAAAAATAGTCCACAAATTATTTTTTAAATAAAAATATTATTTCATTAAATGATTTGTTTTTCAACAGATTTTTCATTAATTAAATAAAAAAGAGTCAAATTTATTGATAATTTCCTTCATTTTAATCGTTTTAATCATTTTATTGCTTTAATACTGAATTCATTTGAATTTTTTAGACAAGTTTTGACAAAATGTTGTTTAAAATGAGGAAAAATATCATAAATATTATAATAAACAATAATTTTAGGGATAATTTCAATTCAAGAGTTGTTTTCAATGTCTTTCAATTGAATGAAGGTTTTAAACCAATGATTAAATAAAAGTAAAGTAAAGTATATTTAATTAAATCAATCATTAATGCAAACATCAAATCAATGATCATATGAAAGACCATATTATCTGATATGTGGACCGACAGTCAAATGGTTTATTATAAAAGTGTTGAAGACTTTGTTGAAATTGAATATCATTTTTATTGTTGAGATTATTATTGAATTAATTTCTGTATCGAATCAACAGAACTGTTCAGCGAAAGCATATGTAATAGCATTAGTGGACAGGAAGTGATACTGAGTCAGCACAAACACTCCAGTCTTTGCATACAATGGCTGATTGAAAACACGGGAAACACTGATCTGATCAGAAAATTGGCCGAAAGAATATCCGTTAACACAATAGGGTTGGACTTCATGATGAATCAGAGCAGCAGTTGTGTACTCCAGGCTCTGATTGAGGCCACACTTAAAATATTGTCTAAAGAGAGTTCGCAGACAAACAAACAGATGAACGAAAACAGTGAGCGCAACATGAAGTGGACAACACATTGGTTGCACGATATCGGAAAGTTAACGGTTCAACACATCAATGAATTACTCGAAGACACAAATGGATCGCATGTTATGATCACAGTATTAGAAGCCATGGGAGGTATACGAGTGGGACGCCATTGGAGTCGTAAAACTATGGGCTTTGGAATGAAGACTAACATTCACTCAGAAATAGAAAAAGATGTGATAATTAAATCACTTCCCATTCCTTTCAAACATTTACTCAAACGGTTTGCCAAAGCATTAGTCATAGAAAGGGCCGATCGTGAGCTCAAAGACATAATACTAGGAAAGGCTACCTCTTTGGTCCAATATTTGCTCTTTGTTTTGAAAGTCCGTTACACAGAGCTCTGTCAGGTTGTGGTCAAACGTTTGGCCGAAATTATATTTATGGACGACGAGAGCAAGTTTGCCATAACTACGAGTTCAGTCAGTGCCTACTTAGTAGAGGCCGTTATTCTTGTGGCCTCTGAACACAGACTCACAAGAATTTGGACAAAACATCTGAAGGGAAATCTGAAACTGATGTGGAAACACGATATCGCAAACTTCATTGTCCAGCGATTGATTGACGCCGCACAGTCTCAACCACTGGTCAGTCCTATTATATTAGTCCTATCCTTTGTTTAACTCTAAAAGTATCGATTAATTGGTTTTTATTAATATTAATATAAAATGTTTCATCAATTAGTTCGCAGACATTTGTGAGGAATTGTTTCCGAGTTTGGACTCAATATTTCGTAATAATAGGCCCGGAATTGGTGTCTGTCTGTCAAAAGCCTGTCAGAAGTTTCCACAATCACAACAGGATTTCATTCACGTAAAACATAAACCAATTTCTCAAACGATTAGAACTTTATTTTGTATTTTTGTCTATAATTTAGGCGTTAATGAAATCCTATGATTGCTTTGAGCCAAAGGAACGTCAAATACAATTAGTGCCACTAATGCTGTTCAGTGAACAGTCACAGAAACAGTTAAGTCATGGCTATGGAAAGGTAGACATATGGCTTCACGGATCACTTATGTTGCAATACATTTACGGATTCGACGATCCCTACAAAGTGACCAAAAGTTTGTTATCACTCGAACCCAAAGAGATCGTCAGTATTGCGAACGACAAGAGTGGAAGTCATGTAATCGAAACGTTTCTTCAGAGCCAAACAGTGGCCCCAAAACATAAGACACAACTTATTGATCGACTCCGAGGCTCTTATGTCGAGTTAGCAAACGATCGCTTTGGCTCTCGTATTGTGGATCACGTGTTGGCCACCGTTGACATCAAACTCAAGTCCAGTATTATGGATGAGTTGGTCGAAAAGGAGACGCACCTGAATAGCACTCGCAATGGCTATTATTTGGCAAAAAAGTCGGGTCTCTATCACTATAAGAACAGATACGATGATTGGCGCGAAGAGGAACGCATTCGATCTAAAAGGCGCCGACAAATGGAAGATCTCTTCGATGATTCCGAACCTCGACTTCGTATTCAGAGATTCAAGTGATTCGAGCGATGCCTGAAAGAGGAATACCTCAAAGTCAGGGACTGTTTTGGGACTTTTGTTTCATTGTTTTTGACTCAATATTTGGCACTAATTATCACTAATTATCTCTTTTTTTCAAAACAAATGATTTATTAAATATTTTTTGTTAATTATTTGAGAGTATTATTGAATCGTATTTCGAATATAAAGACAATTGTTTTCAATAAATATATTTATTGTTTAATAATAATAAACGTTTCACTACTTTTCACTACATTTTCCATTTCATTCAACACTACATTTCACTTAAATATACGGAGGGTATAACCAGAGGGTATCGTCACTATCGATTATATGGTCGCAACTGTTCCCGAACTCGTTGTGTTTGACGGTTCCGATGAAGAAATATTTGTACTATTGTTTGGATGTCAAATGATGTCAAATAGTTAGCTGAGGACTGAACTATCATCTGTCTGTGTTTTGATGAACAACAATAACATTTAATACCAATTAATTGATTAAAAGAAAAGATTTATTCAAAAATTGCGGCCAAAAGAGTATCCACTTATTACTGAAGCAGAAGTTTGTGTTGATTGGGTAACAGTATGTGAGACCACCAGAGAGTGACACCAAAAGTTTACAATTGGCTGAGAAGAGGGCATACATTCATCCAAAAGGTATGTCAATAGAGTGATGAGTGTATTACCGGACAAAAGTCATACGTTTTTATTAAATTAAATGTGTTTTTAAAATCTCTTGAATTTAATGAAAATATTATTTTAAAAAAATTAAATAATTATTTTTCTCTCGTTTTTCAATACATTTATAATAAGCTCCGAATCATTGATTAGTAATTGCTTTGATTTAAATCAAATTTAAGACAATGGAAGAGATAGTGGCGGCAGTGGATGGCCTCGCCTTCGACATCGAACATGATCTGGAAGAACAGGTGGGAGCACTGCCTCTGCCTTTCCCAGGTATGGACAAGTCTGGAGCAGCGACCTGTGTGTTTCATTTGCGAGGATCGTGTGTGAGGGCGGCCTCCTGTCCGTATAGACATATTAAAGCCGACAGAACTGTTGTGTGTAAGCATTGGTTGAGAGGTCTGTGCAAAAAAGGGGATTTGTGTGAATTCCTTCACGAATACGATATGTCAAAAATGCCTGAGTGCTACTTCTACTCCCGTTTTCACGCCTGTAGTAATAAGGAGTGTCCGTTCCTTCACATCGATCCCGAATCAAAAGTACGAGACTGTCCCTGGTATGACCGCGGCTTCTGCAGACACGGCCCTAATTGCCGGCACCGGCACACGCGTCGTGTGGCCTGTCTTAACTATATTTGCGGCTTCTGTCCGGAGGGACCGGACTGTAAGTTTGTTCACATGCGCTTTGATCTTCCCATTAGTGGTGACACCAGTGCCGCAAAGAAAGGGGCCGTTGTCTGTCATTACTGTAACCAAATGGGACATAAGATATATCAGTGTCCGTCAATGCCAGCAGAACAACGCGAAGAAGCGATTCAGCATAAACTCCAACAATTAGAACAACAGCAGCAACAACAACAACAGCACACCATAACTCATAACAACAATCATTCAAATAGTAATCAACAGAATTCAGTCCCTATTCTACAGATGTCTTCTGTGGTGAACACAAGTGAATCAAATGTTACTAATTTCAAGGTTTCAGACAAATTGGATCAAAAAGAAAGAGTGTATCGACCTCTGGATCAGGTGACCTGTTTTAAGTGCGGAGAAAAAGGACATTACGCTAATAAGTGTCCAAAAGGACATTTGGCTTTCCTCAGTAGTGCACTCAAAGAACTTCAGACCAAAAGAGATATTTCTGAGACTTAAGTGAAAGACTCATAACTTTATTCAATTGAATGCTTTGTTTTGTTTTTTAATAGATTTTTGATTTTTATTTAAAACAAATGCTTTTCTATTAAAGCGGTTCAGTTGAGAGTCAGGACTGGTTATGAGGAAAGGCTGTAAAGTGCTGTCATATTTGCGTTCACCTCCAGGTGACGAGCACTTCATCTGTACGATACCTTTGAGTGCAAAATGTCTGTTCCCAGGGTGTGATCTGACCCGAAGAATACATGAGAGCACCGGTGTGTGCGATCATAGCTCCGTTGTCTATACAATATCTGTCGTCTGTAGCGAATACGTGAGCGCCTCTCTCTTCTGCCATAATAGACATCATCTCTTGTAATCTTAGGTTACATCCGACGCCCCCAACAATAAGCACTTGTTTAGAGCCGGTGTGAGCCATAGCTCTCTCAGTGGTCTCGACTAACATTGAAAATACTGTTTCTTGTAATGAAAAGCAGAGGTCTTCCTCAGAGTAGTCTCCGCTTTGTAACCATTGTTTAGATCTTTTCTAAATTGTAATCAAATTATTATTTTTTTTTCTATTTCTTAACAAATAATGAAATAATTGACAAATAATTAAATAAATACTTCAATAAAAGAAAGTAATCCCGAAAACGAGACATCCATTCCTTTAACAACATATGGCAGACAAATCAAGTTTCGACCCCTCAGTCAAAGTGAATACAAATAACTTTTAGACTAAAAGTCAAATAAAATGATATACTTTTTTGGTATACTTTTTGGCCAATTGTTCGATGTTATAGCCCGGACTCGGATCGTTAGATAGCTTTCCATTAATTTGAATATATTTTGAGTAAAAATAATTTAAAAGTAATTTAAAACTAAAAATTGGTTTACATTTAAAACTCTGGCGAATCTGTCCAAACAGTTTCCGACCGCAATATCTATGGTTTCGCCAAATATTCGATATCTTTGATGACTATAAGCAATGACTTGAGTATTGCCTCCACTGACGTAAAGCACAATTGGATTGTCAGCGCCGGTAATCAGTCGTCCCATTTCAACGTCTAAATATGAAAACCATTTGTATTTTATCATAACTTTTATTAATAATTAATCGCAATAACAGACGTGCGATACAATGGTTAACACCAATCAAAGGTTTATTCCAAAGCTGGGCAACAGTTCGGGCCACGACTGCCACTGTAACCAATGGAGCGCCCATACCCGGCCCTTTAGTATATGAAACCAAATCTATATCTTGAGGCTTAAGCCCCGCTTCAGTCAAACATTTTTTCAGAAGATTTATTATATGATTTCTGTGGTGTTGGGCTGTCTTTCGCGGTTCAAAACCTATTGAAATACATTTAAATTAAATTAAATTTCATTTATTTTAAAGCAAACCCTCTCCGGAAGGTGTTATGTATGTAACTCTTGGATTAGATAACACCTGACCATCTTTAACAATTCCAATGCCAAGCTTATTAGCACTGCCCTCAAAGCCTATTGATATGACCATCTTTGATATCACCCAATATTGTTCAGGAATGAGATCACATTAAATGACATTAGTTTTAATAAATTTTATAATTTTGTTGACAACACGTGAAAAGCATGTGTTTATTGTTTATATGTTTTGATCTAAATTTGAGCGCAATTTTTAAACCATTGAATCGATTCTATTTTGCTTTGTTTTTGAAATAATCTTATCTCTGAATCTATCTTTCATTCATTATATAATTGTACATTTATTGGACATTTTTGTATATAATAAATTTGGTTAAGAAATGTTCATTAATAGCCTTTAAGTGAAACAAAAGTTAAAACGTAATTCTAATGAGTCATTCATAAGCAACTATTGGAAGGACTGTTACTTACTTCAAGTCTGAGTTTTTGCGCCAAAATATTTTGTTTTCATTTGATTTTCATTTGATTTACAATTAGTTTAAGTTTTAAATGAATTTATAAAAGAATAAAAAATTGTTTGAAAACAACGAAAACAATGAAAACTCCAAAAAATAATTTGTTTTTGCGTTTAATTGATTTCAAACAAAGATATGAGTCTAATGGCATCACAACTGATCCAATGATCAACAGATTGAATCAATTGAATGAAGAATCAGTTGAAATGTCTAAAGATTTCAAAATGACGTCAACTCCTAAAAGATTGAGTTCTGGGCGAAGAGATTACGACGAAAATGATGTCGAAGACTACTCAGGCGTTGGTATTAGTGGCGGACAACCATCTGATACTCCGATCGGTAATGAAAACAATTATTACGACAGTCCTGTCGTTCGCAGGAAAAAAAGGAAAACCATTCACATCGAAGACAGCGATGAAGAGATGACTGACAAGACTTGCCTTCAATTTTATTCCAATAATCCATTACTTGAGGTAAGACTTAATGTGATTTGAATTTCATTAGAATTCCTTAGATTTCTATTAATGAACAGAAGGACCCCTCAGACCCTTTAGGACGTCCTCTCAATCAAAGTGAAGTTCTGGGACTAAAACAATTGAATTACGATCTGATGACACAAATCTGTGATTCAATCGATAAATATATTCCGAGCGAAAGATCTCAAGAATTAAACGCCTTTTTAGAGATCAGAAACAAAATTCTTAAACTAATGAATGGAAGCCTAACAAAGACCACTCCTTTCAGTCCTTTGAGTGGTGTTAATGGTGTCAATGGTGTCACTCTTGACTTCCAAGACTTGAATAATGAAGAGACAACACAACTGACAAGTTTTGGTCCACGTTTTGGAAGTCTATCCCCAGATGTTTGCGATTCTCTCAATCCTTTTGATGACGATTTCGAAGAGAAAATTAATTCAATTGATTTCAAAGACATTAAAGACATGAATGACATAAAAGATAGCAAAAGAGTGGAAATAAATAATTTTGTGGATTTATGTGATGACTATATGAGTCCACAGATCAATGAAGTCTACAGAACACCACAAGAGTCACCCGAACTGAACAAAAGTGTTTATTCAATCGTTGATTCAGATTCAGAATCGAAAACAGAGATCACATCTCAGACCACAACTCAGACCACAAATCAGACCAATTGTTTTGATAATAACGAAATCGAAGTCATCTCAGACTCTGAATGGAATGAATGGCAAAACTTTGATAACGATATTAATGACGAAAACAGTTTAGAAATCATTGGAATTCATAATAACTCTTTTGAAAGGGAAGACACCAATAATGGTGTTGTCGTTGAATATGATTTCAATAAAAGTATCGAACAGAAGACTCAGCCCAAGAATCTGCTGAAAAAGTGTGTCCTCTCAGAGACTGAGGGAAAGTTTGTTGGAATCTATAGAAACGATGGAAACAATTGTGAACTCAAACGCAAAGACTTTAATCACAGCAAACAAATGGATAAAACATTTCGTGACTTTTTTTGTCTCAATAGTTACCGACCGAATCAAATGGAAGCCATTAATGCAGCACTTCTTGGATACGATTGTCTAATATTAATGCCTACCGGAGGAGGAAAGAGTCTTTGCTATCAATTGCCGGCACTTATTAGTAAAGGCGTAACAATAGTTGTCTCTCCGTTGAAGTCTTTGATCTTTGATCAGGTGAACAAAATATGTGATAAACAGGTCAGTCAACCATTTAGTCAACCATTTAATCAATAAATAGGAATTCGCTTATAATGTAGTTCTGATCTATTATTGTCTTTACTCTGAAATAATAGTCAGATTTGGCCAAAGCATTGACCGGTGATATAGACTCGTCTGAAGTGAATGCCATTTATTCTGATCTTCGAAGTGGAGCCCCAAAACTCCGGATACTGTTTGTTACGCCCGAAAAGGTTTGACAACTATTTGATAACTTTTTATAGTCTTAAACATTTATCACTATTTGATCCAACATTTGATTCAATATTTTATAACTGATTAGATCTCTGCCAGCAATTCACTGATCAGTATTTTCCGAGACTTGAATTCAAAGAAGTTATTGTCGCGATTCGTCATCGATGAGGCTCATTGTGTCAGTCAATGGGGTCATGACTTTAGGCCCGATTATCAGCGCCTTAATGTCTTGAAGAGGGATTTCCCTTCGGTTCCAATAATGGCAATGACGGCAACGGCCACTCAAAAAGTTCGTTTGGATATATTGGGACAGTTGGGTATCGATAAACCGAACACAAAATGGTTTATGCAGTCATTCAATCGACCGAATCTTAAATTCGAAGTCAGAATCAAAAATAAGAACACTTACGACGAGGTCTTACTCCTAATCCAAACGGACTTCCATTTGCAGAGTGGAATCATATATTGTTTATCCCGGTTTGTGTCCACTCCTGTCCACTAACTATAACTGTATAGTAACTGACTCTTTGTTTGTATAACAGGAAAGACTGCGATTCATTAGCTGTAAAGTTATGCAGAGATGGGGTTAAGTCAGTCTCATATCACGCGGGACTCAAAGATAGCGACAGAAAAAGGATTCAACAAAATTGGATTAAAAACAAACATAACGTGATTTGTGCGACCATTGCCTTTGGAATGGGTATCGATAAGGCAGACGTCAGATTCGTTATACACTATTCAATGCCAAAATCAATTGAAGGCTACTATCAGGAGGTGGGACGGGCCGGAAGGGACGGCAATACTGCTCATTGCATTCTCTACTTTAATGGAAATGATTTGCAGCGATGGAAATGTCTTCTTCTTAAATGTCTGTCCATTGATTACGAGTGAACTCTATTCGAGAATAACTTATTGTTTATGTTTAGCCTCAAAGGGACAGATACTACAAGTGTTTCTCCAATACCTTTATATGACAGAACATTATTGTCATAATAGAGCCGAATGTAGAAGAGTTCAACTCTTGAGATATTTTGGAGAAGTATTTGATCCAAAGGAATGCACTAAAAATATTCGGACCATTTGTGACAACTGTTTATCTAAAGTGAGTTTATCTTAATATTCCTTAAGAGTTAAGAGTAGTTTCCCACAAATTCTTCAATCGTTTAATTAATTCCAATTAATAGGAAGAATACGAAAGTGTGGACATCACTGAACAGGTGTCCGCCATATTGATATCTGTGGAGAAAATGATCGGAAAGTTTGGCCAAAAGAGAAAAGAAAACATCGGTTTACAGAAACTCATTCAGATATTTAACGGTAGCGACAAATTGGAGGAAAGGTATGCCTCTCTTCCCATGTATTCCAAAGGGAAACGTTTTTGTCGGACAGACTGTGAAAGACTTCTCAAGCATTTGATTTGTAATAAATATTTAAACGAAGACACAGTCCTATCGCACCCGAAGGGCATAATAGTGGCCCAAAGCTATATACGAATCGGAGAAATGTCTCAAAAGATTATCTCAAATGGAGAGTCGTTTCACTTTCTAATCAAACGTAAAGCATATAAAGAGTTAGACGTAAACGAAATCTCTGAACACAACACAAGTAGTAAACCCTCTCATCCCTGGAATTCTCGGATGAGATCTAATGAGAAGAAAAATAATGGTTCCAGTGGTTCCAGTGGAGGATCTAATGGTTCAAAATCAAAGTATTTCAATCCAAAGAACTCAAAACCGGCGAATGTTTTTGGTTTCGAAACAAATTCGTTTACTTCAGTTCCTCTCAAGAAATCAAAGCCAAAGCGACCAAAATTATAGTCATTTTTTACTAAAATGTATTTTTATTTGTTATTCGTTTGTCTTTTGTTTGTCTCAAACATTGGTTTCACTTAATTATAATAATAATTAATTTTCAATTCAATTACAATACATTTCAATAAACTTTAATCGTATTTAAAGTGATATTTTGGGCATAAATTAGAGAACAAATGAATCAATTGTTAATCAATTGGTAGAAAATTAGTCGATTTGAGTCCTTTAGTTACAGACCTCTAAGAGTTGTCTATATTTTTATAATTTTATTATTATTTAAAATAAATCCGAAAAAAATGCAATAAATTTATGTTTATATCAATAATTGATTCATTAAATAATCAAAAGTAGACGCAATTCAGTGAAAGTTTAGTCCATTTAGTAATCAATACATTAATATAATCGAAGGACTCTTAGATTTGTCTCTTATTCGGATCAATTGTTGCGATTATTACGCGGGGGTCCACTGAACCGTCGGGTATCGCCGCCTCCAAATCCTCCCCTTCCAAAGCCACCGCCTCTGTTACGAAATCCTTGTGAGTATCCCCGATAATTATAACCTCCGCGTCCGCGACCATAACCTCTGAACCGGTAACTCAATGGTACGCCAAAAGTCTCGGAGTTTAGCTTTCGCTCAGCCTTCCAATCGATACGTTGAACATTACTATTGAAGAAAATATGGGAATTAAATACAATACAATTCAATACTAATGAGTAATCATTTACCCCTTTTCCCGCTCCAGTGCTTCACAACTAATAGTATCGAAGAAAGACTTAGTTTTGTCGTAGAAGTGATCCGAATCATCCAATTCTTTAACTCCATTAGTGGGACCATTAGAAGGGCCGTTAGCGTCAGTGACAGGACTGTCTGTAGGGTTTTGTTTCTCACTTTCATTAGTGGGATCATCACTATTGGGATTAGTGTTGGCGGTGCCGTCGAGTTTCATATTAGAGAGCTTTTCCTCGAGTTGTTTGAATTCAGTGTTCGCTTTATCGAAGTCGTAATCGCTTTCAAATTTTAGGGGTTCTTTCGGCGGTCGGTTTGGCATTCGATTCTGTGAACCCCTCTGTTGCTGAGGCCTGGATTGTGGTCTTCTGCCACCACTTGAATAGTTGTCGTACTGTCTATTATAAGCAGTCGAACCACCGAAACGATTACCAGACTGTTGAGGCTGAGAGTGAGAGGAGTGAGAGAAGCCCTGATTTTGCCGAAAGTTCTGTTGTCCAGAATGTTGTCCAGAATGCTGTCCAGACCCCCGCCTATTGTTCTGATGAGAATAGTTTTGATGAAAGCTTTGTTGTCCGCCACCACTACCACCCCCTCCGCGCCTAAAATTTTGTTGCTGTTGAGGCCCTCCTCTTTCGGCGGTATTTCTTCTCTGATTCTCTTTGTTTGGGGTGTGTTTGCCTCCATGTCCTCCATGTTGTCCACTATTTGTGCCCTCATTGTGTGGACTGTGTCTGTGCTGTTGACCACCGGATGGCGTAGAGTTTTGAGACCTCGAGTCAACAGAATTACTTGAATTGACCGCTGCGTTAACCAATGAATTAAGAGCTCCACCAGAACTAAATGGAGGGGCAGTTGGCCTCTGGCCAGAAGTGGCGCTAATACTTGAAGTTGTGGTCATTTGTGGAAATGTTGTCGAAGGAAAGGTTGCGCCAGAATTTGAGGTCGAGTGCTGTCAGTTGTTGTTAATTAAGGAATAGATTATAAATTATACAATTATTATAGAATAGGCTGTCCTTTGACTATCACTTTAACTATTACTCACCGCTTGAATAATAGCGGGATCTGCCAAACCCGGAGCTATACTCGCCGGCGGATCGTCTACTATCAAGTCTTTGATATCTCCGGCTCTGAATATAATGTATTCAAAGATCTCTTCGCGCGGCGGGACCTGACGTTCAGCTGATCTGTCTTCGGTTCCATAGGAACGGACTATCAATTAATTAGAATATCAGTCATCAAATCGTTTGGAAAGCTATTACTCATACCTTTAGCCAAAGCAATGGTCGACTCTTTGGGATCAATTGTATAGAGTATTCCCTCATATCTGATCTCAGATTTAGAAATGAGAGATATCTTGCAGCCGAGGAATGGAGTGGTAGTCATCGCAAATAATAGATTCAAATTTAATTAATTAATTAAAAGTTAGGCTTAAATTGAATTAAGCAATGAATTGAAGACTCGATTCGAGACAATAGACTTTACATTAGATGAGAGACAGAGGACTGACTGCTGAACACTCGTCACAACGAAAACAGTATTGTGTTATGAGAACCAAAAACTCAATTCGAGTCCATCTTATAGTAGTCTTATATTAGACTCCAATAACACTAATAGCGCTCTCTATCGTAGATAACTCACCACTCATTTCAATCACTCATTCATTCAAACTTATAGTTCTTATAGTAGTTCTCGATTTCTCATAGTTTTTCTCTACTTTTGTTTCTCAGATGAGAAAAATCATCAAAATGTCACTCATTTGTCAACTTTTATACATTAAAATTCATTATTAAAGGAGAAATACTGGTTTGAAAACATTGTTTTATCACTGTATCAATTGTAACAATTGTATCATGGTCACAATAATGGTCACAATAATGGTCACTATAGTGCGATTGATATAATAGGAAATTTAGGGTTAAACTTTAAACCTGGATCTCTTACAATTGTGATCCAATGTTGAGTTTGTCATTTAGTTGACAATAAAGACAATTATAATTAGGGTATTAAAAGTTGGATAATTTAATGTAACGGAATATTTGTGTTAAGTTTAGGTGACGTATAGTTGATAGAGACTCTATCATAGAGTGTTGGGGAGAGGGAGGGAGGGAGAGGTGGCTGATGTGAGGCTGATGTGAGGCTGATGTGCAGTTCAGTCAGTGTTATGCCTGAGTGTAAGCCCTTAATGTGAGTGGTATTTGGACTGGTATTGCGTGCGTCGCCAGTATTGCCAGTATTGCCAGTATTGCCAGTATTGCCAAAACGGCTATACATTTGGCAAAATGGCGTCAAATCAAAAGTCATTGGAAGAGATGCTCTCATCAGAAGTGGACGAATCGGCGATCACTGCTCTGGTATCTCAATTGGAGCGACCAATGAGTCACGAGAATAGTGGTGGTCTTCAACAAAATCGGGTTCAGTCCAAAGCAGTGCTCATCGACGGACTGACTGCCAGTGCGAACGCGCACAACAACACCAACACTACTACAAGTGCTATCACTCCTAACAGTGTTCACAACAATTCAAACTCTTCTCCTAATTTACAGACAATTCTCAACACAAATGTGACTAATGTTGAGAACAAACTGAAGATTATTGTAAACAATAATAACAATAATAATAACAATAACTCTAATAATAGTAATATTAATGTAAACACAAACACAAATAGTAGTAATAATAATAATAACATTAATTTAATTAATAATAATAATAATAATAAATTATTGTCTCAAACGTTATCGACCACATCGTCGACACCACTTCCCGGAGCCCTACCGGCCAGCGGTTACTTAACTTCTCAGGTAAACCATTAATAGATTAAAACATTAATAATTGGTTTGTTTTTGCATTTTATTAATCAATTTATTTGTTTTTGATTTATGTCTTCGTTTATGAATAGAATTTAAACATGAGTTCAGTGAGCAGTGGAGGAGTGGCCGCCAATCAGATAATTAAGAACGCAATCGCTGTGTCTTCTCTACCAAATGGAAGTCCTTCAGGCAGTGGTTCGCCATCAACGCCATCAGCACTGCAACAGTCACTTCAATCGTCACTTCAGTCGTCATCGAATGCAGTAAATCGTGTCTCAGGTTTACCGCACACTCCGTCGACAACTATTTCTTTGAGTGCAATAACCCCTTCATTAGTGATAACACCAAATAAGACTACGGGAGTGACCCCTAAACCGGGACAAACATTACTAATCGCCACAACAAAAGATGGACAACCGATGATAGTTCAGCCCTCAGCCAACCCTTTGACACATCCAAACAATAGTGCAAACAATCCTTCATCAGAAGCGTCAAACACAACGAGTTCGGGAACAGTTCCGACCACATCATCGATAGTGACGATAGCGTCTCGTAATATAATGTCGTCCGGTGGCGGCCCTAACGCACAACAGTCTAATCTAATGCAACAGTTGGTGTCGAATCACTCGAACCAAATCCAGTTCCAATTGGTTACAAATGTCAATACTAGTCGACCACAAACGCCGACCGCCAATATTGCCAACAGAGCTCTGGCCCCTCGTCTCGTCCAATTACCGCCTAATGTCAGACTCACTCCGCAAATGATCAGACCGGGAAACACCTCTGGATTCACAGGACAGGTATTGCTTCACATTTTTGACATATTATTGACTCGTTTTTGTCTTTTAGGGAACAATAACTCTGCCCTCAAATCTGGTTCGGGCCGGAACTATATTTGTGAAGACAGAGAATGGTCAGGTCCATATGGTTAATGTTGGACCCCATCCCACCTCCACTTCGAACGCACCTCCAAATATGCCTCAAACATACAGATTACAAGTGCCCACAACAACAACATCTGCGCCCCCGACTACTGGTGTAAGAAATCTAAACAATCAACACATCGTTTTACCCGTTTCTATGTCCGGCGCTCTGCAAAACAAGACTGGAAACCAACCGACTGTTCAGTCTGTGAGTCAACCCTTACATATATCGACTTCTGCTGTGAACCAACAGTCTTCGGCCACTACTCCATCCCAAATGTCTCCGAACACCGCAAAGAAAAAGTGTAAGAATTTTCTGTCGACTCTAATACGACTGGCCAGCGATCAGCCCCCGAATGTCGCCAATAATGTAAAAAACCTGATTCAGGGACTAATTGTAAGTGAAATAAGAAATTGACTCAAATTGTGTACTCATTTGCTGTTGTATTTGATGTCTGACTCTTAGGACGACGCCATACAACCGGAAGACTTTACAAATCAATTGCAAAAAGAATTAAATTCTTCGCCTCAGCCCTGTTTAGTACCATTTCTGAGGGTATTTCCTAATCATTGGAAACGATTTCAAATAAAAATTAACTAAAATATTGATATTATTTACAGAAAAGTCTTCCATATCTCAGATATTCATTAATGCAAAAAGAATTGACAATAGAAGGGGTTCGACCGCCTCCTAACGGAGCCGTTTCTCTTCCTCCTCAGTCTCAAAATATTCCACAAATTCAAGTAAATATGTTTTAATTGTTTTATTTCTTTATAAACGGATTTGATTTGAAGAAAGCTTTGAGTTATGCTTAGGATTAGCGTTAAGTTGTGTTCACTTTGTATTGGATTTGTATTACGTTTTAATACGTAAAAGAAATTCAAAAATAAAAACTATTTTAATATTTAATTGAATTTTAATTCACTAATTGTTTTGATTCACAGATCTCTCAAACTCCTAGACCTGGACTCACACCAACTGTTCGTCTATTAACGCCTGTAAGCGGTTTAATGGCCGGTCAGACGACAACAGTATTAACGCCAATATCTCATTCTGTGACACCACAGCGATTACCGACCCCTTCCAATATGATTAGAGCACAGCAGTCGACCCCAACAACAGCGAGTAGTCGTTCCTCATCGAAGTCGAATTCCTCTAAATCTCGTGTCAACGCTTCCAAAGAGAAGGAAAAGAAGAATAACTTTTCCTCATCTCTTCGCGATGACGACGACATTAATGATGTGGCGGCGATGGGAGGCGTCAATCTTCAAGAGGAGAGCCAACGGATACTCGCGACTAACGCTGATATTGTTGGACAACAGATCAGGTCCTGTAAAGACCAGGACTTTCTCTTCACGACTCCATTACATAAAAGAATTAACAAAATCGGTATTTATTTGACTTTTATTTGACATTAAATTCAAAAAAATGTATTAAAACTAAACTTTAATTTCATTGAAAGCGAGTAAACATGGTTTGGATGAGTGCTCTCAAGAAGTTGTTTCACTCGTCTCTCACGCGGTTCAGGAAAGACTCAAAACATTAGTGGAAAAGTTGGGCGTAATTGCAGAGCATAGACAGGAACAGATCAAAGTTAGTTTTCTTCGTTTTTGTCTTCTCTCTAACCATCGATTCATTTACAGAATTACCCCAATTATGAGGTTCTTCAGGACGTGAAGGGACAGGTGATGTTCCTCCAAGAGTTGGATCGAATAGAGAAACGTAAACACGAAGAACAAGAACGAGAAGTCCTTATAAAGGCTGCAAAAGTCAGAATAGATTTGAATTTTAATGAATTGTTTTGTAATTAATTTAATTATTTGATTATCATTTGAAGAGTCGGTCCAAAGCTGACGATCCGGACCATTTGGCCATTAAAATGAGAGCCAAAGAAATGCAACGCCAAGAGATGGAGGATCAGAGACAAAGAGAAGCCAATGAGACGGCACTTCTCGCAATCGGAAATCCAAAGAAGCGTTTGAAGACAAGTTTCAATGCTATCAGTCCTTCAAATTCATCGCCATTTTCTGGTTCTTCATCTAATTTAGGCCTCAATTCATCCACTTTTACAAACACACCATTAAAACCTGTAAGAGCTTTAAGATGACAGTCATGTGATTCCCTTCACTTCCTCTAAGACTATGAAACACTTATTAAGACAATTGTCTTTCTTAACAAATATAGAGACGAATAAAACGGGTCAGCCTTAAAGACTTGCATTTCTTGATGGAAATGGAAAAAGAAACGGTTCGGACGCCATTACTCTATAAGGCATATCTCAAGTGATCACATCTGAAGACATGATTTAATAGTTTTTTCAAATATTTATAAAATAAAACAAATGTAAAGAAAAGTCTTATTATTATTAACTCAATCAAAGTTAGGGTTTGTTTTGAGTGAATAAATGGTTTAATCATTTAATCATTAAATCATTGGTTTATGTAATATATGTTCAAAATAGCATTGATTTCATCAAACATTTCATCGCATTATTTCACTATAAAAATAGTATACAAAATGTATATTAAATATTATATTATTATATATTATATTTGAGACGATTTATAATACATAAAAATATTGATACAAACAATACTTTATTATTAATTATTGATATAATTGTAATTATTTGCAAAAATCGACACAAACTTGTTGTCAATAATTTTGATTTCAATTTAAGAGACAACTCTTTAATTGAAAGACTCTTCGAATATAACTATTGTTTGTATTATTTGTTGAGAAATTGATATTCAGTTATAAGTTAGTGATTATACCATTAAATGATTATATGATTCAATGTTTTCACAATTGGTTTAAATTTTTATTAAATATTTACTCAAATATTAAAATAAAATCGATTTATCTTTAAATACAAAAATCTTTATTTATTTGTGTTTGGTTTTCACCCGAATCAATAGCTATTACAAACTCCTCGATAACTTTATTTCCACAAATGTTTTAAGTTTTGAGCTCTAATTTGGTGGCAATAATCTCAGACAACAGGTCACAGGAACCGTCGAAAGTCCTGATTGATGTCATCGAAAGGTTGGATGATTAGTACCATTTCTGAGGGAATGGAAATGGTTGGGTTAGGTTTGGTTAGTTTATGAAAATTATCATGCAACTTTTTATTCTATCACTGGATTTTGACCATACTTTCAGGGAATAATCTACTCCTACTACGGGTCAGAATGAGCTTCATTGGAAGGCC
>JAQIXD010000172.1:0-36206 GCA_034699985.1 Minunthozetes semirufus
AGAAAATTAAACTTGATAAGATGTCCATAAATATCTTATTTTTAAAATTCCCCTCGATGTCCGGAACACAAAGCTTGGTTATATCGATTATCAAAGTCTAGACTTTTTTTGTTTAGAAAATAGTTTCAAATATTTATTTCATTCATTTCTATAATTCATAAAACCTTTTCTCAAATAAACTATTGATAAGCAAATAACACAATATAGTGGTGTCTATAATAGTGGTCTCATTTTACTCAATATAAAAGCATTTAAAACCCATTTAATTGTTTATCAATCATAAGAAAAGTCTTATCTAAATAACAGTTCAGGAAATAGGATTACAATATATATTAAAATTATTTTTTTTTAATTTTATGAATTAATTATATTTTACAAAATATTTTACAAAAAAAAAACTTTTTTAATAAAAATTATTTTTCTTAAATTGGATTAGACGTCAATCCATCAGATTTTTGCATTTGTTTATAGATTGCGAGTCATATCAAGTAATTATTCTAATGTAAACCCTTCCCTATTGTCTTATTCTTGTTTGTGAGTCTATAAAACATTGTCTAAGAATTTAGTGTTTTTTGTTTGTTTTGTTGAATTTTGTGATCAATTTTGTGATCAATCCATTCCCTGAGCAAACTGTTCCAACTGAGCAAAACAGGAATTGCAATGAAAGACATGAAAATCAATTTTATTATTTATTCTTTAAATTAATTATTATTTAATATTTGTTTGAAAAGCTTTTTATGTGAATCGCGTTCCCGAATATCATCGATCGGAAGCATTAAAAGATGTCGAGAAAAGAAGGAAAAACATGTCTTTGGAAGTTCGGAAAGCATTGGTAATAATTATTACTAATTATTTGTGTTTTGCTTTTCTATTGATTTTCAATTATTTTTGTCTTTGATTTGAAGGCAATTCATTGAATGGCAGAACGAGAACCACTTCCAGCAGTTCATACAATAGCAGTATTAACGGGCCTTTCCTGGGCTCCGGTCGTGATTTGGAACCACCAGAACTATGTTTCCTTAAAACTCCAAAAGACCACCAAATAAGAGACGAAAGAATAGTTTTTGTGTCGGGAAAGAAGGCGCCGATCGCTATCTTCTCAGCCCTACCACACACACGAAGAGCACTGCACAGTGTCTTAAGGTTTGACCCATTATTTAATTGATTGCTTTTAATCCATTGAATGCTTAATAATGAATGAATTGAAGTTCGAGTCAATAGTTTTGACATTAAATACAATTATTTTGTCGTTTTGTGAAGAAGTGATACCAACAAAGATTTGAGTAAAAGACGTCACGCCTCAGGAAGCCGTCAGTTATCTACAATTAGTGATGGTTTCGATCCATTGGATCTCTTGACTCTAATGGGTTTCGATCGATCCAGTGATGGACAGGACGTGTCGTTCAGTGAATTGCTTAATAATAGCCAAAAACGTATAAAGACTTCGAGTCCGCATCAGATCAATGAAAAGCAGGCCTATAATCATAACGTAATATCTCGGGTCATATCCCACGAGTCAGGGATTAAATCAATTCAATGTCTGCCAAATCAGACGCATTTGAATTATTCCGAGAGTTTAAGCGCTGCCGACGATAAACGAAATCTAATCCATCAAATCTTTGTTCACCACAACATTGTCTATCACCCAAACCTTTTAGACGATCCTGAGCTCATTGCAGGAAAGCACAGCACTCTCTTAGCCTTTCCCTCATTTGTGGTCAGTTATAGAGATATTGATTTCTAATTCATTAAAATTAATGTTTTGTTTGAAATAGACTTCAATTATAGATTACGTCAAACCGACAGACCTTAAGAAAGAGTTGAACGACAAGTTTAAAGAGCGCTTCCCTTACATTCAGTTGACTTTAAGCAAATTGAGAAGTTTGAAGAAAGAGATGTCCAAAATAGCCAGACATGAGGTCAGACACTATTCATTTGATTTACTGTTGAATATGTTTTAAAAATGAGTTTTGTTTTTGTTTTAGTGTGGAATCGATTTCTTGACGATAGCACAGGCATACGTCTACTTCGAAAAACTGATCCTCAAATCGTTGATAAGTAAACAGAATCGAAAGCTATGTGCCGGCGCTTGTCTTATACTCTCTGCTAAACTCAATGATGTCAAAGGGGTTGAACTCAAAACTTTGATTGAGGTTTGAATCGATTTAATCTTAAAATCAGAAAATTCTATATATTTTTGAAAACAATTATATTTCCAATACTTATAGCGAATAGAATCCGGTTTTCGATTGAATCGAAAAGAGTTGATTGCAATGGAATTCAGTGTTTTGGTTGCTCTCGAGTTTTCCCTTCATTTGCCAAACTGGGAGATCGTCCCTCACTTTCAACGTCTTCTCTACGAGTCTTAGAGTATTAGGTCTTTAACCGAAGAACAGCTCAACAAATAGTACTTCAAATAGTATTCAATAAACGATATTTTCGTGCAATTATTATATAATCGTTTGAATGATATTCTGTTCTATATTTCAATATATTATATAAAAGAAGATATTTTTCAGTGAAATTAAGACTATATTTGTATATAAATAGCGATAGTATTGGAAACCAACAAAATATTTATTATTCTCTTATAATCAGTACTCAAATGAATGTTTTATTTGAAAATCAGTTCACAAATACTTAACTTATTTTTGAAATTATTATTAATTGAAATCAAAAATATTATTCAATCGTTAAACGGAAATCACTGTATATTCTATGAATGTATTATTTAATCAAAATATATTCCAGTTATTCAACCATTGAATTCAGTTTCAATTGATTAAAGTTTTATTCGTTATCTTTGACTTCAAATTTTTTTCTCGGGAGAGAGAGAGAGAGAGAGAGAGAGAGAGAGAGAGAGAGAGAGAGAGAGAGAGATTTGGTAAACCATTTGATTAATTAATGTTTTCACAATTCAATGTCAACGGATATATTATAGACAGAGGTTTTGCTTTAAGAACAGAATTTCCTTTTGATAACTCTTATAATAGTCTATATAATAAAGACGTAAGTATTCATAAAAAGATATGAATTTATTTAAAACAAAATCAAAACAACTTTTTTCGAATAAATTAGAATATATTAACACATAAATAGTTAAATGTCATCTATTTATAAATAGGGAAATGTTTATATTTGATGATTATTTCGTTGAATTAAACATTTTTCAATGACTTCTAACGCAATAATTGCTCCAAAATTCTTGACTTTGAGGCCAAATAAAACACATAAATAAGAAATCGAATAAAAGTTATATAAAACAAGAATCAAATGCATTGAATAGGAATCTTATTATAGGATTTTGGGCTCATTTGGAGAAAACCTCTAAATATATAACAAATTATTCATTGAATAAAACCAAATAAATGTCAGCACTTCTGATAACTTTTTATATAATACCAAACAATCAATTAAAAGAAAATGTACTGAATGTGAGGAAAGGCTACACAATTGATGTCTAATACCACAAACTGATCCATCAATCTTACAGAATGACAATGAATGGAATGACAATTATTGATTGCATTCAATTAGATGCTAAACAATGATTGCCTTACATTCAGTTATACAATATATTAACTCTTTTTTATTAGATCTGTTCCTTCTTTCATCGAAAGGCCAATAAATACCCAAAAACACTCATAAATATGTTGATCGAAATGAGTTTATAATTTGAAATATAGTTTACTTACTTTTGACGATCATTTATACCTCTTTGAAAATATTTGCATTAAAGAGATTAGAAGTGAATCTCATTTTGAGTCAATACAGAGTGAGAGTCATATCAAACGGATATTAAAAACTTGAAATTAGGTTCAATTGAATGTCATTTCAAAAAATGATTAAAAATAATGAAAATTAATAAAAATTGATTCAAATAAATGTTTAAAATTATTTTTTGGGTCTTCTCTTCGGAAATAAACCAGAATTTCGATAATAAATGGATTAATTGGAAATTATGTGATATTTTATGGCTTAGAATACAATAAAATAAAATACAAGTAAAGACATAATCATTGCATATCTTTAATCATTTATTTTATGGCATTTAGTGCTTAAGAGAGGAAAACATTTATTATAATCGATTAAAAGATATATCACTTCTATTATAGAAAATACTGAAGACTTTCCCAAAAGAATTCAGATTTTTATGAAAAGAAAAATTTAACACAAATTTAGTCTTAAAATGAATTTCTGTTTAAAAAAAATAATTTAAAAAACTTTTGAAGAAATTATAAAATTATACCAAAAATACAGAAACGACTACACATTGAAGAGTGAGTGCTGTCAGTAAAGGGTAAACAAGTGTTTCGATTAATTAATCGATTATTTATTTATTTATTTTGGATCTAATCATTGGATTTATAGGAGTTGTGACAGAATTTATGGTTTAGTTTTCGTGTAATTAATAATTGCGGAAATGGATTCACTCGAGTCGTATAAGTTCGACATCGAATGTAAGAGTGGCGTTGCCTGGGATTATACCGGGATGTCCTTTACTCCCATATGCAAAATCAGGCGAACAAATCAGACGCGCTCTTTGGCCGACAGACATCTGTTTACAAATAAATCAAAACATTTCATAATTAAAGCATTCATTCAATCAATCGATAGTTTTATATACAATTCATAGAAAAGTGTTTTACAAATAAAACAAATCAATATTTAATTCAGAGATGTTTTCGGATTTCAGTCAATCTCATTGAAAAGAGAGAGAATACTGTCTAGACTTTAATGTATGGAAAAAATACCCATATTTGAAAAAAGGGAGAAAATTATGGATTTCTTAATAAAACTAATCTCTTATTAATTCAAATCTAATATTTTTTAAACGATTGTATTTCAGTGATATTACTATTAACTTATGTAACTGTAAAACGTATATACCTGTGCAACGCCGACATCCCAGCCTTTGATGACCTCTCCTTTGCCTATTTTAAACTTGAATGGCTTTCCTCTATCTCTGGAAGAGTCAAACTTCGAGCCGTCGGCTAAAGTTCCTGATAATGAAGCAAAAATGTCTTCAATTAAAGATATCAATTAGAAATCATTGATTACTTACCGGTGTAGTGGACCACAACAGTCTGTCCTGTCTTAGGATATGTTGAGCCTTATATTCAAAATATTTTAAATCAATTAAATATTTATTCAAAAAATTAAATAATAAATAATTCAATGTTTATGTAATCAAAGGGTGTGTTCAGTGGATGTGAACTACATTTTTAGCTCAAAACCAATACTTTTATTGATTTTCTAAAATAATTTCAATTCATTTAATAAACAAATCATTACTTTAATAACCTTTTTATGTAAATAAAGTTATTTTCGGTGACAATTGGATCAAATAATTTGCAAAAATATTGAAAATCTTAAGACAATAGAAATGAGTGCTTTATTAGACATACCGTCTCCCTCTTGGATTGTTTGCACTTCGACTCCCATTTTGGTTATCAATTAATTAATCGATAGTTTTGGCAGAAAAATACAAATTAAATAAACGATCAAAATATTGTGCTTTTAATTGATTTACAAAATTAAATGTCTTATGTTTTGTGAGACAATAAATGCTTTCAGTGAACCAATGCTTTACTCATTCACTCATTAAAAGCCGACAAATGAATGAATCGATTTTAATGTCTGAATGTCTGCCAAAACCTATTCATAAATAGTTAGTCTTTTAGCCGATTGGAGGCGCTGTCTATGAGTTCAATCATTGAAGTTCAATGTCTTCATAGTGTTGTCTGTTTTTAAAATACCTTTACTTACTCTTAAGATTATTCTTCTGACCAAATCTTTGACTTAGGAATGGCTTCTTCCGCAGCTCGAAGAATCATAGATATTGGGGCCAATCTAACCGGTAATGTCTTTCACTATCATCTCAATATTAGTTCCACTTTTAAACAAAACTATTTTCAAATTCAATCCAAGAATTGTCTGAAAATGATCCGGAATTGCATTTAATTGAAATAAGTTTTAGACATAACTTATGATAATTTAATTTGAGTTCAATTCCATAAGTTTTCTGTTCTTTACATTAGCGATAGTTTAACCAATTTTTTGCTTTAAAAACCATTTAATGAATTGAATGAAAAGTATTGCCATTACTTTCAAAAAGTTAACAAACGGTCCAAAAGTTGACAAACGTTTGAAATCCTTTTACCGCTAATAAGAAAATGTGATTGAATTAAAAATTTGAAATATTTTGACAGATCCTATGTTTAGAGGTATTTATAACGGATCTCAGAAACACATTCCAGACTTGACTGATGTCATCAAACGGTCTGTCGCTAACGGAATTCATAAAGTATTTCAATTATGAGTTCTTCAATGAATTAGAATTTAATTGAAGAATATTTCATAGATTATAATAACCGGAGGCAGTCTAGAGGACAGTCAGTCAGCTCTTGATTTGGCCAAAACAGATGACATGTTTTACAGTACAGTTGGTTGTCATCCAACCCGTTGTCTAGAATTTGATGCGTTCGGAGATCCCGACAAATATATCAATCAATTGATAGAACTCATCAAAAACAATAAGAATAAAGTGGTTGCCGTCGGAGAGTGTGGTCTCGACTACGAAAGGCTCCACTTCTGCCCCAAAGAACAGCAATTAAAGTAATTTTCATAAAAATTAATTAAATTATAAAAAGTTTTGAATTAAATGTAAAAATAGATATTTCGAGCGTCAATTATCTGTGTCCGAAGCGACGGGTTTACCCCTATTTCTCCACTGCAGAAATGCTGCCACAGATTTAGCCTTTATTTTGAGAGACAACAGACAAAAGTTCAGCGGAGGAGTCGTTAGTATAACTTATTTTACATTAAATCGAAAATCGATAATAAATTCAATTAATTTAATGATATTTTGTTTACAATATATTTAATGCGATTTTTATAACAAATAATGTTTTAATTAATATCTAAAAAATGACTAATTATTTAAAATGAGTCTATATTTTAGTCTTTATTAATATTAAGGTCCACTCATTCGATGGTTCTTTAGAAGAGGCCAAAGAGTTTATGCGTTTGGGTCTATATATTGGTATAAATGGTTGTTCACTAAAGACTGAGTCTAATTTAGAAGTGGCCGCACAGATACCCATCGATCGGCTTATGATAGAAACCGGTAATAAAACATTGAAAACATAATTCACTAAAACCTTAATCATATTTTGTATAATAGACAGCCCCTGGTGTGAGGTTAAGGCCAGTAGTGCCGGCGCTAAGTATATTACAACTCAATTTCAAAGTCGAAAAAAAGAGAAATTCGAGAAAGGATTTCATATTAAGGGAAGGAATGAACCCTCAAATTGTGTACAAATTCTGGAAATATTATCTCAAATTAAAAACATTTCGATCGAAGATTTGGCTCAAAGTTTGTACGAAAACACAATCAAGTTGTTCTTCAATTCGAGTGACGGATGAAATAGTTGTTCGAATGTCTGTTCCCTTCTTTGAATCAATTAATTCGTTGATATTAAAACAATTGTCTTTAAAATTATTATAACTTATTATAAGCCATTAATTGGTGTAAAATCAATAAAACATTATTATATTTCTATCGAAATATCGGCTACGGATTAGTCAGGGCTTTGAATTGAGTCTGAGTCCACTGATAGGCGTCCATTACATAAGACTGAAAGACATCAATCCCTTGAATCAAAACTTTTTGTATGTTTTCGGGCGCAAGACTTCCCCTAAAAATCAATTTCTGTTAATAATTATCTCTTAATTTGAATAATAAATTAAGACATACGTCAAGACATTGTTCTGAAACCAGTTGATGACAATCAATGAGTTTTTAACAATAAATGTCCACAAAATAGTCCAATAGGTTTGCAAATGAGTCGATAATTGTAATACGATTGCAACCACTTTTGGTATTATGTCATCAGTTATCTGATTATTAATTAAAATAAACAAAACATTCGTTTAATGTCTGCAAACCTTTTCGAGAATCGGCGGAACGTTTTTATTGATCCAAATTCTGAAGACTTCCGTAGAGTTCCACAAATATATCATAATTTCGGTGAATTTTTGCCAAAAGATGTTAACATAAGGGGACAGAACAGCGCTAATGGATTCCCAATAAACGGGTAAATTGACTGAAAGCCAACTAATTATAGAAATAATTAATAATTATTAAGACATTCATTGATTGCAAACCTGTAAGACTTGAGTGAATAGGTCTCGACTTTGTTCAATGCCTGTTCCACAACTGGCAAAGTACCCGTCCTTTTCAGTAGAGCTCCCGTATATGACACTAATGAGAGATAATTGATTAAACTTTTATTCATTTGATGTAATAATTAAATAAATACTATGAAATGAATGGTGAGTTTTAGTGTCATAAGCGAGCAAAGCCGCCAAAATGACAGTTAACCCGAAGAAAGTAGACTTGAATGGGAAGTTTGGGCCCCACATCATATACTCAATACTTTTAATTTAATTAACAAATGTTTAACAAATACTGGAATATCGAGGAATGTTTGGTTTAATGACTAGAAAACCATTTGAAAGTAAGACCCAAATGGAAAATAGGTTTCTATTCGAGAGATTTCTTTCTAATAAACACAAACTTCTATACTCTCTATAACTCTCTATAACAACGTATAGAACATTATGTGAGGCGTTTCACAAAGGAATACCATTTTTTGAATTCCCATTGAATTAGTTGAGACCTCACATCAAATACGAGTTTACATAAACTCATGTCTTTTAAGACAGGTATTCAATGACCCAATACTCGAATTTTCTCATAAATATATTTCACATTTAGAGTCAGTGATTAAATTGAATTTGAAGTAAACTTTTTGGACAAAAGAGTTACACATTTTCTTCAGTTTAACAAAATCTGTTCCACAATTTATGGCAAATGAGTTCAATTGATTCAACAGAATTTTATTCCGTAAAATAAGAGGACAGTTAGCTGTCTCTTTGGGTAAGACTTTGAGTTGAAATTAAATAAAATTATATTTTTATTAAAACATTATTTTATTGTTTTATTGAATGAAAATCAAATTAAATAATAGATTATATCGAAAGAGAGTAAGACTCAGACCGTAAGTCTCTTCTCAATATTCATGGCTAACACTTGAGTTCTTATAGCCATAGCTTTAGTCTTTTCGATGAGTTGTTGATACTGAGAGACTGCTTGAGTTCCCATAACTACGTGTCCAAACTTAGAGTCTATCTTCGCGTCCAACTGAGCGTTTCGGATGAGATTAACGATCCATCGCTCAGCATCTTCGGGACCCATATTCAGTTTGTCGGCTAACATACTGTTCCATAAATAAGATAAATGTCTTAATAAAAGAATTATCTGAACAAAAGACTTACTTAATTGAAATACATTCGTGAATCTGACAGAAGGTCTCGAATATGAAAAGTCTTGCGTTTTCGATGAAGTCGTCCAAACAGGCGACCAAAAAGAAGTCGTTATCCAATACTGTCGCGCATTCTCTTAACTTCTTCTGAGCGCCATCGAAGTCGAAGTTTACATAAAGACATTCTACAAATTCAGTGATTGGGTCTCTATATGTATACGATTCCTGTTGTATGACTCGAACCAAATCTTTCATATATTGTCGTCTCTGGCGATGAGTTATGACAGCAGTTGTCAGATATCGAAGAATGTGTGGACACATAGTTTGAATGGCATTCAAATAGGGCTGTTGTTTCTGATAGGGGCCCTTCTTTTCTAAGAACATCTCAATGAGGAGTTCTCTTCCCTGCGGGTGATTGAAGAATACAAACAAAGACCAGTGTATAAGCCATGTCCTCTGTTGGAGGGCCTGAAGAGAAGAACTGAAGTTTGCGGTATCGATGTGTTCCTTAAGTCGGTTCAGGTCTTCGAGAGCGTTCTCCCACTGTTGCATCAGTATCTCTGAGGCGAGTTTACCCCATAAACCATTCAAATAGTTCTTGTCATTGGGTGTAATCAATAGTCTGTGCGATGATAGGTATTGTGCGGCACCGGAATAGTTACCGCATTCGTATTGGAATTTCGCAAAATTGTATAAATTGTTTAACATTTCGGGTTTGAACTGAAAACCAGTCACAGAAAGAGACGAATAAATATCAATAACCAACTCATGTGTCAAAAGAGGTCAGACTTACGCCGTGTTTTGATTGAAGTAAATCAAAGAGCTGTCGGCTGTCCCTCGACTTTTCGATTTCAGCCGAAACTTCGGTTCGGAGTAAGATCTCGAATACCGGTTCTGTAGCCGATTGTAATTGCTTGAGCTCTGCCACAACTTCTTGTCTTTTGTCATAAAGAAATTGCGGCGCCTTATCATTGGTGTTAAGACGTTGGTAGACATCTATAGCGAAGTCAACCATATTTGTGTTCGATAACAGTTCCAACTTTCCCTCCAATATCTCTTTTTCATCATAAATCTGCGATAAATACAGTATTTAATTAAAACATAATTAAACCGAAAGAAAGACATTGAAAGACACGTGGCTTTCATCACTCGTTTCCAATCACTTTTGGAACCGATTTTAAGATCTTAAACAATAGCCGAAAGAAAATCAATGACTTACGCCTTTTACTGATAGAAACTCAAGCAAAGGAAAGACCAGATGTCGGTCCAAGTATTTGCCTAAACGTGTGGTCAGATCCCAAACAGCCATTTTCACAACTTATCAATTTATAGTGGATTTAAGTGTAACGTACTCTTTGTACACATCATTACACATCACATTAATTCAATAAAACATATTTAATATTTCTCTTATGTGTAACTCATTTAATGTTAATAATGACTCAATTTAAACATTTATCCAATAATTGTATTCTAATTAATAAATATTAATAAATATTTAATCCATTTATTTGTTGAATTAATACTCAAATTATTAATTTGTAAGTAAATATGTTTTACTGTATTAACCAAAAGAGACATCTATTGAATGAATGTTTAGTTTTAA
This sequence comes from Minunthozetes semirufus, assembly GCA_034699985.1. Taxonomy (NCBI): domain Eukaryota; kingdom Metazoa; phylum Arthropoda; class Arachnida; order Sarcoptiformes; family Punctoribatidae; genus Minunthozetes; species Minunthozetes semirufus. Next base: position 10,936 of record JAQIXD010000172.1, read on the forward strand.
CGTTCAAAACATTTTTGTTCACTTTTTTGCCTCAAAATTGAGTCAAAAACAAAAAAGATTTACAAAATATTTGATTGAATTTAATTGTATTTAATTTAATTTGGTTTCACTTCAACTCTTAATTAAGTTTTTGAGTATAAGTAAAACCAATTGTCATAAGAAGAGTTGTGAGTATCACATAAGATGTCTTGGATTTAAAATTGTTAACTGATTTTCATAAAATCTGTCATTAAATCAATGAAAGTGAGGAAAATCAACAAATCATTTGTTGGACAAACGCTTCCAATTTATTTGATCAAAGAGACCACTATTCAAATAAATAATTGATTCATTTGATCCGATGCAGTGACTCTTACAATGCAGTCACAAAATGCGATGCAATTGTCTTCGGCTCAGGCCATGTATCACGTGATTAACAATCCGATGGCAAATGCAGTGATTAATAACAATAACAACGATTTGAAGCAATCTTTGACTCAAATGAATTCAGAGAACCAACAGTTGAGACGAAAATTGAATAATAAGAACAATGAATGCGAAAAACTAAAGATCAAAGTGAAAGAAGCCAGAGATGAATGCGAACAATACAAACTTCTTATGAACCAATTGTCACAATCAGTTAATTCTATACAAAATGGCGATTCTCTCAACCTTTCCATCAATTCAGGTATCAATGTCTCGGGTTTAGGAGTTCCTTCAACTTCAAGTACTCCCGCAAAGCGTAAGAGATCGACAAAGAGTGGACACAATTCGTTCAGTGGGTGCTGCTGTTGTGATACAGAGAAGAAGTACGTCTGTCAGTTCGACAACTGTGGCAAACGGTTCCGACAAAAGCCTCATTTGGACGCACATCAGAATATACATACCGGGCGTCGATTCAATTGCGATTGGCCTCAATGTGGCAAAAGTTTTGTCCGTAAATACAATTTAGTGGAACACCAGAAGCTCCACTCGAGTCTGAACCCAAATATGTGCGATTATCCCAATTGTGGCAAATGTTTTAGCAGTCGATACAGTCTTAGCCGCCATCAGAACGCACAGCACAATCAATCCCTTCAATCTGCTGACCAAAGAAGACAAATGCTCCTAAACTCTGATCCCTAATCCATTAGATTCGATAAATGTCTAACTTTTGGATTTACTCAACCATTGACTCGATTTTCTTAAAACGTTTCAAAGAAATGCATTAAAATTGTATTCAAAACAAAACAAAACATTAATTCAAATCATAAAACATTTCTATATATAAATTGATTGCAATTTTAAATCACATTCTTTTGATTAATACATAAATTGTATTCACTTTTCTGTAAAATAAGTTTCAAAAACTATACAAAACTTGACTTTCATTTGACTGAAGAATATTTATTAACTGATAATTACCTCAAAACTCGATAACTAATTGTCATTAATGTAGTCCTCAAAACAAATCTCAACTAATATTCAATAAAAACATATTTTTATTTCAATAAAATTCACTTTAATTGTCGTTTCAATAGATTTTAATACTTTCAACAAATAATTGGAAAATACTTTTCTCTATTAGTTCCTGACTTTGGCTAAAAAGAAGACAAGATTTTCATCAGAAACAGACTTTGTTTGAGAACAAACTGACTATTTATTGAATATTAATTTAACTGTTCGTTCATTTTATGATAGTTTGAACTTCATATTCATATTGAGTCCTATTTTCTGATTAAGAATATTAAAGAAGAGAAATGTGTGAAGTGTGTGATCGACCATAACTTGTATGACACAGTGTTTGGCTATTTTTGAATGTCTCTCTTTCTTATCGATTGTGAACTTTGTTTTATATTCAAAGAGTAGCCAAACATTGAAACTATTCAGCGAAGAGTCAATTTCAAGCTTAACATTAGCAGTGACTCTGAATAATGGGATGACATATAAGTTATACTTTTTTACTACATTTTCAAATTAATTTGAATTTAAATTAAACTCATTTTTAGCCAAAAAAGGAGAACCTGATCCACAAAAACAAATATTCAATTAAACTCTTTCCAGATTTGATTAAATTTATTGAAACCTATAGTTTGTAAAACCAGGAAAAGAGCGTCTTTGGCAGTGAGTTGCAGACCCTTTTGCTAAAAGCACAGCCTGAGAGCCACTCCCTATTCGTTGAGTCAATAGAGAGGTCTCCGACTCTTCTATGCATTAAAGGCCACAAAACAGTGTTTGCATTCATTGGACTTCATTTGTTCTGAATTGAGTTAATTGTGGTCTCAATTGAATCAAATATTTTAAGACAATTTGTTTATAGTTTTCACTCAAAGTATTAATAATGAGAGTAATGAGAGTCAAATCAATTGAAAGAATTGTCGTTAATTTAATTCAATTAATATTTGTTTAGTGTTTTTGATCTCTACTTCCGATGAAAACAATTTTATGTAAATAAACATTTGTTTTGACATTTGTTTAGACATTCTTTGGCGAACTCGATGTCCACAAAGACCTGCATTTTATTCTTTTACATCAATTGTTTTATCCAAGAAATGACTCAATTGTTTCATATTTTTTAATTCAATTTAATTTTGTTTTTAAGTATTTTTTACTCATTATTTGATTCTGTGATAAATTTCGACTTTAATTGCGAAGAAAGTTACCACAAATTTGACACAAAATGGATAATATTAATGTCAATGATATTATCGACGATTTGGTGGACAAACGCGAAGATTTGATGTCATATTTGTTTAATTCAACCCTTTTGTACGATAACTACAATATCTCGATGTTTGCCAATTGGTTACACTCTTTACCACATATTGATATTCGACTCAATTATCTGAAGAACACGACATTCAATCCGAATGATAATCAGTATTTGGAATCGTTAGGCATTTTGGTGGCCATTCCCGGCTTTTGGCTAATCCTAACCCTTCTATTCTTCTTAATCTTCTTCCTCTGTCGCTGTTGTGACGCAAACAACAAAAAGAAACGAAAACTAACGCTCTGTAAGTGTTGTCTCTTTATGTTCGCCGTATTGTCGTCTCTGATAATAGTGGTCGGAATATTTGGTAGTCTTGTCGCACATCAGGGCATACAAGAGGTGCAGAACAAGACTGAAGACATGTCTTCAGTGATTGAGTCCATCAAAAACGAGACAAAACTCATATCTGATTCAATCAAAAACAATTTGGACACTAATTTCGATCAAATGAAGTCTATGATTGACTCAACCCTTAACTCAGATCTGTCCACAAAGACATCACTCAATAGAGAAGTAGTTTCGGGTAAAAGAAATGTTTCTAAAATCGAGCGACAATTGGATGGAATTCACTCCCGATTAGAAAAACTGGACATTAAATTAGTGGCCGAACACATGAAGACAATGGAAACGATTCGATGGCCGACCACTTTCGCTGTGTTGGGTTCGCTGGCGTTCGTCTGTTTTATACTCATTTGGGGAATACTTCGTCACTCGAGATGTGTTCTCATTCTGTTCTCTGTGTTGGGTTTGTTATCATTAGTGGTCTGTTGGGTCATCACATCTGTCTATTTGGGCATTTCTGTGGCCGGAAGTGACTTCTGTTTAGACCCCCAGCCCTTCATCAGTGAACAGTTGAATAGCGCTATCGATGAACAGGTGTTCGACTATTATATAACCTGTAATACAAAGAATCCCTTCGAAGCAAATATTGAAGACATTAACAACAATATGGTTTGGATTAAAAGAATTGGCATTAATATGAAGACCAGTTGTCGTAATAAATGTATTCGAGATATCAATGAAAGACTTAATTCACTCGAAACTGATATCACAAATGTAAACAAGAAATGGGATCTATTGAGAGATTTGTTAGACTGTCGGCGCTTTCACGTCGACTATGTCGAGGCCATGACCGCCACCTGCAAAGAAGTGCTCGAAGGGGTCGTAATAATGCTATTGTCCTCATCGGCTACTGGTCTTTGTTTTACGATTTTAGTGCTGTGCGCGTCACACACTTGGATTAATATCCGTAAAAAACGACCCATTATTGCTGATCCAACCGAAGAAACAGATCCCTTCCTTCCTCCCGCTTCTTCCACATCGACTACATCTTCAGCAAATTCTAAGAGAATCCGTGATTCCTATGGAAGTGCTGGAAGCGGAAGACCGCGGTAAGTGATGAATCATTTTTCGTTTGATTTTCGTATTAATAGTATTTGTATTCAGTTTCAGTCACACTCCCCCACAAACCCCTCACTTCCCGCCCCCGACCTCAACCCCTCCTGCAAATGGTCGCACAATTGGAAGAGACGATCATCTATCGTTTCTGAGTCCGCCCCCCGCTTACGAACAATTGGGACACAACCAGTTGGGACATAACCAGTTAGGGCACAACCAGTTGGGACACAACCAAATGGGACACAACCAGTTGGTACAGCACCAAATGGGACATCAATTGGGACATCCGCAACACCCACAGCACAGCCATCAGGCAATAGGACCTCATTATGTTGTGAGTTATCGCAAATAATTTGCTTTTATTTGAAAATATTCGCAAAAAATACAATTATTTCCCAAAAAAGTAATAATTATTTCCTTTTATTTGTTTTGAAAACTAATTTCCAATTAATTATTATTCGTTTCAAACATTTGTTTGTATTTATTTATTATTTGATTACTTCTAAAGTATTGATTCAAAGAAGTATTTGTCTTATTATTTGTATTTAAATGACAATCAGATGAGTGTCTGTATGTTTGCTATTCCTTTAATAGGCGGACACAGATTTGCTGATGCGGGCGACTCAGGCAACTAAGTTCTAAACCTTACGCCGAGTGCTCTCCACTCAATCGAACTCAAAACTCATTCCACAAAATCTGTAAAATATCTTTCATTCTCTTCACTGGAGTTCAATATATTGTTTTCCAAACTCTTATTCTATTCTATTCTATTGATCGACAAATCAGACAAAAATCATTACAATTATTAATAAATTCCTTATTTTTCATCATTTAATCACATATTGAACTGAAGGCCAAAAAAGTATTAAAATTACTGATTATTAATCAGAATAATCGAGTTTAGCGACAATTTTGGGTAAATTGAGGAAAATTTCGCCGTTTTTTGCTGTTTTTGATTGATTGTCGACCAATGCTCTGACATTCGTGACTCTGATCTCATCTTTTCTTCACTACTTTTCATCAAAACACTGTCTGATCAGTAGAGCTGTCTCTCTCTCTTTGTGCCAACTTTTGTCTACTTTTGACTTTTTTTACGATCTTCTATATAATGGAATCAATACTTTCTTACAGTACTTTCCTTTTTATCGATTATTAGTTATTATTATTATTTTATCGAAATAATGATTAGAAGGAAAAAGAGTTCAATTGATTGAAGGAATGCTCAAAAAAGTGTTAAATACTTTTTAAAACTCAATTTTAGTTATATTTCCGAAAATATTTTGCGTTTCTATTGATTTTGATTTTGAATACAAAAGTTTAATCAATTGATAAATTCATTGACAGAAATATACGACTCATACATGTTATGAGAATTTGCAATACTTTAAACCAAAGCTCATCATTAGATTTATAGAGAGATTATTTAAAAAATATTATTGTATTAAATTAAATGAAAGTAACTTTTCTTTAATTATTATTATTTGAGTATTTGTTGTAATTATGAGTCATTTCGGAGTAATTTATATAAAGAATCACTCGATGTATAGATGTCTGACCAAACAGTTTTCAAACGAAACAAACCTTTTATGACTGAAATTGATAGTAATTTTAGACAATTATTTGAATATTTGACGTAAAAAGAGATAAAGTCTCTAATATTCGGTGATTTATAGATAAAGTCTTTTTATAATTGCAATCAATCGGTGTTTTTGAAACTGATTTAAATGATTGGTTAGATTTTTACTCTCTTTTTATTATATGAGTCTTTAGTTCTTAAGAGAAGATCACTTTTTATCCAATTATGTCATAATTGTTATTAAATTCTTATTTAACGAACAAAAAACACAAAACAATCAATTGATTGCTTTTTGTAATTGTTTTTTGAGTCATTCTTTGATAGATTAGTTGAGTCAAGAAAAAGGGTTTTCGGATGAAGTAATCTCTTTCTGGAGATATCTTAATGCAAGACATGACATGTATTTAAAATGAGAGCACAATTATTATCTATTATTAAACAAATCAATTGTAAATTTATATTAATCGGTGTTTGAATAAAAATACATAAAAATATTAATAAACAAAACTCTTATATTGTATTACAATATATTACACAATAATTGTAATCAATTTTTATTATTTTATTTGTATATTATATTCGTTTAGTATTTTTCCAAAAATATTTCAAAATCTATGAATTGCTGTAAAATATCATTAAAAATCATTTGACAAAAATTCAATGAAATCCTCTTTTAATTGAAAACTGAATTCGGGTCTTAAGTGTTGTCACTCGAGTCTCGACTATAGATATATTAAATCATTAAAAATGTTATTATTATAACTGAATTTGGAGCTCTCGGGCCACAGACACAGCAGACATGTGCATCATTTCATGTGAATGGGCTTTAAATGTGTCGATAGAGAGCTGACGGGTCTCATCCCAAGCATAGAGTGCTCTGAAAACAAATCAAAAGTGAATACCTGAGCGATAAAAGGTTTAACATATAAATAAATACCTATAAATTGGTTGAAGGAATTTCATTCTTCCCTGAATTGTGATGAAACGGACCGCTTCCTCGACGATAGGTTTCCACTTGGCTTTAAGGCCGAGACGTATCCAAATCGATCGGATCTCAGAATTATTATTTGATTTCAAACCATATGTTTGAGTAATTGATTCCATTTTCGATTCACTGATCGGTGGATCCGTTTCCAGTAATTGATTCAAGAACTCAATGATCTGCCACGAATCCATCGATGAGATATCTCTGGCATTGAATGGCGTTAAATCATTGTCTTTTGCAGTCACCCATCGTTTGGCTAATGCTGTGCACACTTCAGACAAACTCTTATCATAATCAGGAATAACGGGAGGCATTCCCGTCCCATTCATCCATAGATTCCAATCTATTTGATCCAAAGTACTCTTCTTGTCGTTGAAATACTCGTACAGATATTCTTTGAAATCTTTGGTTACAATGGATTTCAACTTAAATTTGTCGATATATTTCCTGAGGAAGGGTTCAAATACTTTGGGTCCGCCTAACTTCTGCTCCAAAAAGAAGAGAAATGTCTGTCCCTTTTCATAGGGAACAGTAGAGAAAGCTTCGTCGGGGTCTACACCTCTGTGATCGATCAACATTTTAGTGAAAGGACTGTCAGAGCCGAGGGCTTCGATTGTGAACTTCAATGACTTTAAACCTTCAATAGCTTTAAACTGTCGATTGGTTTCCCCTCCACTCAAAAGTCCCACAATTTTTAGTTCCAAAAATCTGGTAAAGCCTTCATTGAGCCAAAAGTGGCCCCAATTCTGGTTCGTAACCAAATTTCCGGTCCAACTGTGAGCGATTTCATGCGCCACTACAGTCGTCAGAGACCGATCACCGGCCAGAAGAGTCGGAGTAACAAATGTGAGACACGGGTTCTCCATTCCTCCGAAGGGGAAAGACGGCGGAAGGATTAACAGGTCGTAAATACCCCAAACATATGGTCCGGCAATACTCTCAGCGGTGGACAACATCTTCTCAGTTTCGGCGAATTCATATTCGCAGCGATCTATTAGTTCCGGTTCTGACCAGACGTGAGATCGCGGACCGATTTTCTTCGACACCAAATCTCCGACGACTATAGCCGTCAAATAACTCGGGATAGGAATCACTTGTTTGAAACGATACTCTTTTGTTAAGCCATCGCTCGAAAGTTTTGGCTGTCCTTCGGGAACAGCACTCATTAATACCACCAAATCTTTTTGAACGGAAATCTATTTTAACAAATATTTTAAAATTCTTAGCGAAAGGAATAGAGTGTGACATACAATGGCTTCATAGGGAGCCTTTACTGCTGGAGTGTCCTGACAGGGAACAATTGATCGACAGTGGATGGCCTGACACTGACTAAATAAATACGGTTGACGTTTGCCGGCTGTTTGTTCCGCTTTAAGCCATTGAAGAGCCGTTGCTTTTGGACTCGTTTTATATGAAATACTTATTATTGAAGTCTTTTTTGGGTTTAATTTAACGGTTAGTTTTGATCCAAAAGTCTTCAGCGCTGGACTCAAATCAAACTTTAATGTCTGATCCGTTTCTTTGTCTTTGATTTGATTGATAGTGAGTTCGGAAGTATCGAGAATTAACTCATCCGTACTTTCATCGATCTTATCGACGGTTAAGTCAACGGAACCCTCAATAATCTGTTTATCAAAATTAACGGATGCTTTCCATAGAATATGAGTGACTCGACTCAGGTCTGGTCGCGAATATGAATTTGGATCAATTGGATTGTTCTTCAGTTCTTCTGCTAAAGTATCGGTTGAAGACATGACTACTCTATTGAATCTGTAGTGAAGATAAACACTTAATGAAAGCAATACTATTGATGTCAGTGTTAGATAAGGAGATGTCATTTATGATGAGTTGTCGTCAAACCATTTATTGCATGATTTAGTGATTTATTGGTTTTGATCTCAAAATTATCAAAAAAAAGTTTTATCGCGAAAACAGTTAAACACATAAACAGTTGCTCTCAATAAAAGATATCATTTAATTGACTCAAATAATGGCTTCAATTATACAAAATCTAATTATAATTGAATTATTGGATCAATTGATTAATTAAAATCAAAGATCTTTCCAATTGTCTATCATTTGAGACACGTGTGTAAACTGATATCAATATTGTAAACCTTCAACATCTGAAATAATGCAATTGTATTACGCAATGACTGCTCACTCAAATGAACCGGTATTGGAGTCAATAACCTATCAATTACTTAACATTCAATGTCTGTGATCTAAGATTCTTTACTCCAATTATTCTACATTTTTGACGACAACTTTGAAAACCTTTTCTAACAATTTATTGATTATTAAAATAGAGAACAAAGGAATAGATTTTGATTAATAAACAGTTTTACTAATATTTATACCTCTTTTTAATGATTAAGGTTTGAGTAAATCTATTTGAAGACTTTGACAGAAAGTGTTTTACAATTCTAAACATTAGTTGATAATCGACATCAGGTCACACATCAGCTCTAATATTTGAAGGATAGCTAACAAATAGTTGAATTATTTGATCACAATTTACTATATTATGTTTTTAAAAAAATATTGAATTCACAGAATTATTATCACAAATAAAGAGGTCAGACAGTGATTAGAAAAACAATGACTCAATACTTAATATTTATGTTTTATTTATAAACTGTTGACACGTTTTTCACTGTTTTGAGTATTAAATGACAAACAAATGACTTTTCATTCAAAAAAATGGATAAAAATTCAATGAATTTATGGTTTTAATGAACTTTTGAAAAGTGATTCACAAAAACCAATCAAATGAGAGATTTATTTATTTGACGTAATCTTTGAGTTTGTTTTCAATATTTGGCGCAAAAATATTGTCTTCACTTTTGGCGCAATTCATGTGTTGTTTGCATCCGTTCTCTAATTTGTTATTAACTCTAATAAATATTATCAAATAACTCAAAACTATGGATGAATTACCACCAATAAGAAGCATGTCTTTAACGCAACAGCGGATCAGAGAGGCTCTGAAGAACGCACCGCCGCTGACAATAGCCAAGAAAACGGACGAAGACTTCGTTTTTTTCGATAAAAATGCTAAAAATGAAAATTCATTATTCAATCGCTTCTTAAAGCATAAGACAATCGCTCCTAAGAGTTGTCCAGAGAGTGAGTCAAAGCAAACGGGATATAAGTGGTCACAACTCAAAGATAAGATGACCGAAGAGTTGGAAATCAAAAGAATGGAATCACAAAAACATAAAGAAATTAACGACAAAATAGAAAACGAAGAACTCGACGATGAACTCAAAGATGAGTTGACCTCTCATTTGGATAAAGATAACAATGAAGACAATAGAGACGATCAAAATGATGCCTCAGATGAGGAGGAAGAAGAAGAAGAAGAACTCGAAGACGAACATATCAGTGATGAAGAAGAGGAGTCAAGTGATGAAGAAGTTGACGAAGAGATTGAAGACGATGCCGGTGATAATGAAGACGAGGAAAGCGAGAGAGAAGTGAATCCATTCGTTGACGACGAAGCCGAAGATAGCGATGAAGAAGTGATGAAAGTTGTGAACACAAACTTAGAAACAAATGACAGCAGAGAATCGTTTTTCATAAGTCCTCTAAAGAAGACATTATTTGCTGCCGAAGATTGCAATGAAGACAATGGTTTGAATGATAATGTTTTGGACACTTCTCACAGTGTTTTAGACGAATCTTTTGACCGGAAGTGCGCGACACAGAAGATAGCGCTCTCGCCGTTCATCACTCAAAAACCAAAACAAAGATTTGGTTCAAATCAAGACTTTTCTGAACTTATTTCTGATTTTCACTTAAATAACGAAGAATTCAATTCTCAGTCACTTCTAGACCTCTGTTCCGGTAATTTCACTGAAAATGTAAAACAAATCTGTTCTCAAACGAGGAATGAATCAGAAAATAATAACAATGATTCAGACGATGAACAGACTCAACATAATTCAGATTCCGAGGAAGAAGAAGAGGAAGACAAAGAAGTGTTAAATCGACAAAAAAAAGTTTTTAATATTGAAAGCGATAACGAATCAGATCCGGAAGACATTGAAACTGATTTGAAGACTACAGAAGAGATTAAAACATCTGTAAATCGTTTCAATGGATCAGACGGCGAAGATTTAATTGTTACCGATGAGGAAGATGAAGGACAAACAGAAGAAAACTTTAATGAAAAAGAATTCAATGTCAATACCTTTTTCGATGACGAGGCAGAGCTCTCAGGGAGTGAAGTGTCGAGTGATGAGGACGATCCTGAAGACGAAGATCAAGAGGAAGATGAAGCAGAACAGGAAGACCTGCCATCAGATTCAGAGATTGAAGAACAAAATAAAAAATATTTTAAGTGAGTCTTTAATTGATATGTTTTTCCATTCAATGAAAAATAATTATCTGTTTTTTCAGTAAACAAATTCTTGACGAAGAAAAGCGAGAGATTATGATAATGAAGGAACGCCTGTTCGAAGACGGAGACCTCCACGACGGCGGACGACAACGAGAGAAGAAGTTTCGCTGGAATTTTGATACCGACGACAACTTCGTTAACGATTACATCAATGAAGACTCTGATGACAATTATATGGACTCAGATGAGGACGAAAAGACTAAAACTCCAACTCTTAAGCTGATGTCAGATAACAACTCAGATATGAAGACCCAAATGAATACCACTTTAGATAAACTTAAATCAAATTTCAAGAAGAGTTTCGATCTCAAGAATATTAACAAAAACGTGACATCAGAAGCAAAGAGTGCTTCCATTTCCGCATTTGTTGTTAGAGACGAGAGATTGAAGACTATTATGTCGTTTCAAAGTAAAAGAAGCAATAAATCAAAGAACAGCTTTAAGTCAAACAAACGGCTTAAGAGTTCAAAGGAGACGAAGACATCTATTTTTGATTTATTGAATCCGATTAACAATTAATTCAATTATTTTTCAATATTTTAATCGAATTTATATTTATTTTTAATTTCATTTCATTTGAAAATACATTTGATTTTGAATTAAACATCGATTTTAACGATTTCTACTGTCGTATAGCTTTCAAGCGAACAATTAAATGAGTTGACATCAATTGGTTCCACTCTTATTCGCGTTAACTTGTTTTTGAAGACTCGACCGCTGTTTATAACAACAGAACCACAAACGTTCTGTAAATATATATAACAATATTTTAGTCAAATCATTGTTTAATTGGAACAGTCTTTCACATAATTTTGAAGACTGTCCTCACATTTGATGCAAACCTTAATGAATTCTTTCAAATCTGAAGGCAGAAGAAGTATATGAGGGGTCACCGGAAGAGATAAATAGTCGTATTTAGTGAACTCTAAATTGATTTCTCCGTTCGGAGGGAATATCGGATAAAAACTTTTTTGATTCAAAATATGTTTACAGAATCTCGACATTCGATCCTCGGTTTGAGACCTAAATTAAAGAGTGATTTAAATTACTTTAAATTAATTAAAAGAATTCAAATATTACGCAAAGATTTCAGTTTTGCTTAAATCCCGTAAAACATCGGTTGAAGTGATTCCTATTATAACTCCGTTTATGTCTATTAAACTCGGATTTGAAAAGTAATGTATTTTCGTTGATTTGTATGAATTGAAAGCCATTGTCGGCAATACATTGAAAACATTTATATCTTTAACCGAAGGAATGACAATCGCTTCAGTTTTTACATCCATTAGTTGTTCCGAAATATATCGCATTTGAGAACTCAAGAGACGATCAATTGGTTCATCGGTTGTCAACAGTTTTTCGTTCGAGGAATCGATAAAAGGACCGATAAGTATACAGAAGTCTGGCTTATGTTTTATCACATAATCCATTACTTTCTTCAAGTATTCGAATCCAAAACTATTGGGAGCGTTGAAGGGCCCGACAGCCACTACTAATTGGAGGGGTTGTGTCAGCGTTGGAATAGTTTTTGGAAGAGACAGTAATTTAGAGAAATCTATAATTTGTTTAACGAAAAGTGATTTTCCCGATTCGTTGATGGCTTTACATGCAATTACTTGTCCCGGAAATAGAGAATAACTATTGAGAGGACTCAAATCGAGAGCTATTGACTCGTTTTCTGATATATAATTAGAAGTTTCAAAACGAACGGAGTGTTCGTCGAAATCGTTTTTATTGATGTCATAACAAATGCGTCCAATAAAATAGGATTCGGTGGCACTCTGTGCACAAAATCTACTCCAGGAATCGATATCAAACTTTTTACGAACTTCTTCTGAAAACTCATCGATTATGTCATTAAGTATTTCATTTGATTCCTTTATCTTAAGTGACATAAACTTATAATTCTGTGTTAAAGCCATCGACTTATCGAAGGGTTCGGCACTTAATTTCACTTTCGATCTATTAATCCATTCAAAGTCTGTATAAGAGTTTCCGTAATAACAAAGAATATTCGAGTTCTGAGAGAATCTGTTAATCAAATCAACGAACAAATTATGGTTTAATTAATTTTAAAGAGTTTTACTTTAGGGATGAGTTTATGGTGTCTTCCATCGAAGTCAAAGGAGATGATTGTGAGCTCACATCAAGATCTTCTTCAGCAATGATTTTATTCTCCGGTGTTTTGGGTTTTTCTTCGCTTTGAGTGTCGACAGACATCTGATCCGTTTCATCATTTTCGGCGATTTCAATCTTAAGACACATAAAGGTTAAGAATTTATGGAAAATTTAAATTTTATTGTTTTACTGATACCTGAGTCGTAAGTTTGGGCTTTTCTTTGGCTTGGATTTGACATTCATTCGTATAATTAATTAAAGAATTAAAGCTTTTGTTTGCATTAAATGAAGTGTTTATTAAATTTGACTTTTGGTTCAATCGGTTAGACTTCGCGGTCGACTTCTTGTAATCAGTCAGAGCTTTCTTATCCAAGTAATCTGTTTGAAAGTCTTCGATAACTTTAATATTCAAGTCTTTGCGATCATATTTTAGGACAAAAGTGAGGAGTTCTGCGCAAATCACGTCTTCAGTCAAGCTATGGATTGCACACAAATCCTTTACTAAACAATAGTTAATAAATTTAATTAGTTTTTAATCTGTTTTATATGACATTCATCTAAATTAAGCAGATAATTGCAATGTCCAGGTATCAGCTTATATCTTAGTGTTTAGATATAAATAATAGCAATTAGTTATTAAAGATATGAAACTGTGAGTGAATGACCAACTGGTCATCGAATCGGTTCAAAATGATCTGGAAATTTAAGAATCTTGAGATAACTCACACTTATGGATGACTTCATCTTCAATATTGTTGTAAAAGTCAGACAACTCTTCCTTAAGCCTCTCCTCACAGATAAGAGAAACCATTTTCAATAGAAATTAAATAATAATTAATTAAATTTGAGTTAAAATAAAATATAAAATAAAGTGAATAAAAGTCAAAACAAAAGTTAGAGCTTTTAAAGCGCCAAAAGATAGTGATTTGTTGTAACCATAGAAACAGAAAACAAGTTATTTCTCTCTCTTTCCTCTTCCTTTGGAAACAAACGTGTCGTCTGTTTGTGATTATTTGGTGAGTCTTTTGAGTTTAATTTAATTTAATTGATTTAATTGATTATAAATTGTTTGCAAATCGACTTAAAACTGAGTTTAATCAAAATGTTTTGGTCCGCAACAGAATTGAATCAATTGATCCGAAGATCGGTTGGAAACAATGCCGAAACAAATTAAAGAAATCAAAGACTTTTTGCTGACCGCTCGAAGAAAAGACGCCAAATCTGTTAAGATAAAGAAGAATAAGGACAACGTCAAGTTCAAAGTGCGGTGCAGTCGATATCTCTTCACTTTAGTGATTCAGGACAGAGAAAAGGCAGAAAAACTGAAGCAATCGCTTCCTCCCGGACTTCAGGTCAAGGAATTGAAGTAAATGAATGCCGACATCTCTTCACATAAGTTATGATTAATTCAAATATTTTCTGAATTTTGAGGACTTTTTCTATAAAAACATTTTATGTTTAATAAAGTGATTAATTAATTGAGAAATGATTTGCAATTCTTTTATCAAAAACCGAAACATTTTCTGCGAAAACATTGTTTTAGTTCCTTATCGTCCAAAACACGTCCCAAAGTATAATCAATGGATGAAAGATCCAACTATTCAATACCTAACCGGTTCAGAATCACTTACTCTTTCTGAAGAGTTCGAAATGATGAACAGCTGGTTATCTGATCCAAACAAATGTACTTTTATTATAGTCGACAAACATTTGTTCGAAACAACTAATGATGAAATCGAGTCAATGATTGGTGACATAAATCTGTTCCTCAATACTGATGATAATCAGTCGATTGTCGCAGAAATTGAGATAATGATTGCCGAAGAGTCGCACAGAGGGTTAGGCAAAGGAAAGGAAGCCGTCCTCTCAATGATGAGGTTTGGCGTAGAAATGATTGAAGTGAAGCGATTCGTCGCTAAAATCAAATACAATAATAAGAGTTCACAGAATTTGTTCACAAAATTTGGTTTCGTTGAAGAGTCCAGAAGTGATGTCTTCAGTGAAATCACTTATTGTCTCGAAGTTAACGACAATTGGTTTCAAGATTTGAAGACAAAGACTAAATCTTTTGAATACGTTTTGTAGAAGAAGTAATTAAATGAATGAAAACTAAAATTAATTTTAATTTTAATTAATTTTTGTTTAAATCAAAGAATTTATAAGAAAAACAATAATTAAATCATTTTTTACTAAAAATAAATGAAAATTAATTAATATATGAATTGAGAGTTAAATTGTGTCAAACAGTTATCTATTGCTCTCTTCGTTGCGAATGTTTGGGTTATACCGGGGGTCGAGCAGAGGATCGCTGTCAGCGCTCTCCCGACCAAACTTTAAGAAGTAGTGAATTAATGTACAAATACCTAAAAATACTAGAATTGCGACTATAATTAGGCGCCGGGATGTAAACGCCGGCGTATTTCGTCTGTTGGCAAACGTTGAGTGCGATCTGTAATCAAATAATAAATAAGTTTTGTATTAAATATTTCAATAAAAAGTTAATCAAATTCTTCGAAATGTGTTCAATACCTGAGCCATCGCGAGAGGAACTCCATCGGCGACTTTCTTCTGTATTTATCGTCATCGATGTCCAACAGTGACTTATACGAGTCTTTGATGTCATAAGACTTGTTTCTGGAATTAGAGTTAATTACACCGAAAGAGGAGTCAGTATTAGAAGTGATATAATTGGAGACACTGTTGACAGCAATCGGAACATTCGATGAATTGAGTGTCGGGTTGTGGTGAACCACTTGAGGCACAGAATGTGTCATCGAATCGTTGGATGTCGTCGACAAAGAACTTTGATTTAGTTCAGAATACGAGTCATTTGTTTGAATTAAAGGCATTCCTAAACCAATTCGCGCCCAACTCTCGTCCGCTAAGACTTTACGCAAATTATTGGCGACCGGACTGTTGGCAGACATTGAAGGGAATATAGGTTTGTGACACGTCGGACACGTATAGCCAGCGGGGGCTGTGTTTGGCGGCAATTCATTTGCAAAATTGTTGAGACAACTCAAGTGATAAATATCTGTCAAAACAATTGAATGACAAATGAGTGACAAAATTGCAACAAATGATAGACAGATAACTAACGAAAGCAAATCAGACGAACTGTTTGTTGAGAATCAAACTGTTGTTTACAGATATTACAAATCGGTTCATATGAACTGTCGTCTAACCACTGAAGATAGGGACCAACTATACACTGAACCCAATTAATTCAAAATAACATTATTTACCAGAAATTGATTTTAATGTCAAAAAAAGCCGAACCTTTTGATGTGTGGCAGAAGTCATGCAATACTCGCAAACATTGACCTTATGTTCAAAACAGAACTGATTCGTCACTTTCTTCTTCGGACATTTGCATAAACCCATTATTATAGCGACTAATTAGATCCGATTCTTATAGATTATCACTTATTATTTGAGATAAAAATTGTTTTTAAAATTAAGTAAATGAGTGAACAATCGCTGAACAACTCATCAAAACATTTGACAGATTTTTTTAATATATCTCTTCAAACATTACGTTACGATTCGTTTACACACATTTACATACATTTTATACGTATTTATCTCTCAATTTGTTTACAATTTTGTGGTCTCTTTAAAAACATCTATAGTTTTTGTCTTCAGTTTGATCCGTAATTTAAGAACTTTCTAATAATGGCATTAGTAAATTACGAATCAAGTGATGATGACTCTCACGAAGAAGATAACGATACCAATGATTTAATTAAGAATAATTTGTCTCAAAAAGATAGCAACAAATCTGAATCTTCAGGCGAAACAACTCGTGAGGATAACAAACCTAATGTCTTCTTAAGACTTCCCGCACCTAAAGCTTCGTCCACTCAGTCAGCAATTCATAGCTCATCCATCAATGATATAGTTGTCAATAAAAGCAGTTCCGGTCCAATAAAAATATCGGTTCCTTCGCTTAAGATTTACTCCGAAGAAGAGAGTGAAGACTTAGAAGATGAGCGAAAATCAAAAAGATTTAAGGGATCGACTAAAGGAACGGGTCTTTCCTCTATTTTACCGAAACCAAAAAATTCATTTATCACTAAAAGTTCTTCATTAATACCCCAATCATTACTTCGACCGAAATCTAACTCATCTTCGGTTAAGAAATTGAATTTACCGAAGAAAACGACTCCGGATTCGACTCACGAGAAAATCAATTATTTCTTCACTGAAGAAGAAAAAGTGGATGACTTTGAACCGAAAGAAATTCATTTAAATGATACCGAATTCGGACCAAAACCCGACTCCACTTCTTTTAATACTTTTCAGACACCAAATGCTTTATCTGCTGAGCCTTCAGTCCCTCCGTCTTTAGATGACATGACCTATAAAAAGCTGATCGCTTCCAAGTTTGGCGAAGAAGCGCCCGAACAAATCAATATCGTTGACATCGATGTTTCAAAACATTTAAGCCAATCAAAGGATTGGTTGAAGACTATCAGCGAAGAGAAAGAAGAGGAATACAGTGGAGTAGCGCCGACATCAACGGCTCGACGTAAGCATCAAATCACATATTTAGCTCTTCAGGCAAAACAAAGGGAAGTAGAATTAAAGAACGAATGGGCCAGAAATCGCACCACAAAGACTATGTCGCGCGCGAAGTATGGATTTTAATTCAATTAATCCTTCTTTTCATTAATTCTTTGAAAATATTTCCAAAGTTTTGTAAAAAAACATTTAAATAAAATTTCGACATTTATTTTCATTATTTATTTTCCACAAAACTCTTCATTTAATCGAATAAATTAAAACTTAATTTTGTTTTAAGAGATCAGACATTAAGACAATAGTAAGAGATTTAAGTAAAAAGTTATGGAAAATACTGACATTTTATTATATAAGCGTTTAGTAATAGTTATGATCTATTTGTGTAAACAAGAATTCGCAGTATTTTAATTCATAGATTGGATATCTATTTCTTGAGGCATTTGATGGGTGACTTTCACATATTCGAGAGACTACCCAAACACCATATCTAAGGTATATAATCTGCTGGTTCTTCATTAAAACCATTTTAATTGAGTTAAATACCAAAAAATTCAATTTTAACTATAATTAAAGCTATACCTATAAGTTATTACTAAAGCCGAGTCTTGGCATAAAAGTATTAGCTGTAAGAGTCGTAATCATATAATGTTTGTTAGTATCAGCATTATATGCTTGATTTATTTTATAGAGTAGACTCTGGCAACAAATGTATCAGTTTATGAGTTTGCAAAACAAGTAAAGTTACGATTATTGCTATTTTTTAAGTTTTTTCTATCAATAATCAAAATCTTATCGAAAAGTATTGCAATAAAAGATTATTTTGAAAGAAGTTTAGACATTAAAAATAATATCATAAAAATGTTGATTAAGGAATGGAATGGAAGGCTATGGAAGGCATTAGAAGGCATTGGGAGGCAATGGAAGGAAAATGTGATTAAATTGAGAAATAGATTAATTTGAAAGCAATAAGAAGTGGTATGCAATCAATTGATAGTAAATTTTAGATTTTCGATCAAATAATCTGAGATACCAGTGATATGAGAGAGAGAAAAGTTGAGGAGAGTTGAGGAGAGCTATTTGCAGAGGTATTGGTAGTGGTATTGGTATACAAAAGTTATATGTTATTGGAATGAAGTCTCATAACCCGACTGTGGACTGACTGCTTATAGTCTTGGTATGACGTCTGCCTGAATGCCAAATTGCGATCCACATTCCATGCATATTTTGAGCCACAGGGTGCAGCCTTACCTGCCCTTACCTGTGCCATTGGATGGCACTGGCTATTTATGCTATAGTGTGTACCTCATCTTACAATGGCCTATAGGTATGGCTATGAATAGCGATGCGTCAGATATTTTTGACAATGTTTTCGGACCTTTTTTTCTTTGTGTCTTATTTTCAATGTCTTACCATTACTTCTGCTGACAATTAGTCCCAAAATTAATTTAAGTGTCAAAAGTCATGTTTGCAAAGAAGACACCAACAAATACAAGATTTGAAAAACTATTTTCATATCAGATCTAAAATACGCTTTTGTGAGAGGCTTTCCATTCAATGAATATTTAATTAATTGTTTTGTCATTAATTTGAGTCTAAAAAAAGTTTTTGCGTTTTCCTGTCATAAGAGTCGGCATAAACTCTCAAAACAAGTATTTTATGATTTAAAAAGTTTTGAATTTCAATCATCTCTTCACTGATGACGAGTCGACAAAACATAACTCTGTTTTGCATTTGATTTAATTATTTTGATCGCAATTATCTGCTGTCTGTCCAACAGTCAGTCAGTCATCAATGGGTTATGTGTTCGCAAACTCTTATACAGGAGTATCACAATCGGCCAAATCATGTCATTCAGAGCAACAGTCATCAAAGTCAACAACAGTTGACAATGACTTCGGCCCAAATGACTACAGCCAACAGCCCTATGAATGGAATGCCCGGCGATTCCAACATTTATATGGAGCCCTCATTAGCTAACGCTCCTCTCTATCAGACCGCACGGGTAGAGAGTCGTAATGGTTCGGTGCAAATACTTCACAATCACTGTCCAGCAGGACATCCAATCGCCAATTCTATGGCTATGATGACCAACGGATCGCCACATTCTTCTCCGTTATCAACACTTTCTCCTCCGACATCTCCATCCAACCCATCATCACTTCCACAATATATGACAGATTCGCTGTCGTCTAACCGACAGTCCTGTGGTCATCAGCAGCTCCTTCCTTATGGGGCTAATGATCCACAAATACCTCAAACATATTTCAACGAACACTATATTCAAAGCCAAGAGTTTCTTCCATTATGTGATCTTTTGTTTAATATAATATCATTGGCCGCATATTTTTGTGACTTAGTCTTTGATTCGGTGACCGCATACACACTATATCTCCAAAGAGATTCACTCTGGATGTCAGTCACTTTAGGATTAATACTATTGTCATCTTTGATCAGTCAAGTCCTGTCCTTTCGGTGGTATTCAACCAAAATGAAAGCAAAACAATCGACCGATGATTCTGAGTGTCAGTCCTATTGTGTGCTCGCATTACATGTTGTTTTGTGCGGAACTCTCTGGCGATACTTCAAACTCTTCATTCCCGTCGACTTGTCTTCTGTAAAACATGAAGTCAGAGATCTGTGCGTTCTTCGGATGGTTCACGCTTTCTGTGAGGCGGCGCCAATGCTTATCATTCAAGTTTGTCATTAAAATTAAGTTCTTCTTATTATTTTTATTAATTTATGTTTAATTCGATAATTAGGTCTATTTATTGTGGTTGAAGTCATCTGTGGATCAAATAACAGACCTGAATATAATATCAATATTTTTGTCACTATTTAACGTTTGTTGGGCTCTGGCATCTTTCAGTAAGAATGTCCGCTCCCATAACATCCATAAATTGGTGTTGACCTGGTTGGGCGTCATATTCCAGTTCTTCTGGCGTTTGGGGTCAGTTATATTCCTTATATTTTCTTTAGATATTGGATTCACTTTAAAATTAATGTCTCGTATTGTATGACATTCTCTTAAACCAAAGCTAAGACTTTCGAAGTCAAAGATTACTTCTGATTGAAAAATGGATCAGAATTTCCTCAAAATAAATGACTTTCTCTTTAAATACTGAAAAATCATATTTAGAGACACATTATTATTATATTCTGTCATAACTCAAAATTTTGTCTATAATTTTGGTCATTATTTGGTTCTTTCAAAATTACTTTTATCTTTTACTTATACTTTTATCAATTATTTATTTTAATTTATATGAACTTTATTTGAGGCCTTTCTCTAAATTTTATTAACTATTTTTGAAGGTTTTGTGAGGGGTTTGTGAGGGAATGGCATGAAATGTCACAAAAAAATGTGAAAACTCAGTTATATTTTGTCGAATGAGTTGAGTGACAGACAGTCTATTCTATTACTGAAATCTAAGATTCTTTAAAACTCATTATATTTTCTTTTTTGTGTAAAATATAGCCATTTATTGAATATAAAAGTCATTTGAGAGCTCAGAATATATTTTTTCGTGTGAATAACCATATATTCTGATGACTCGAATAAATTCAAACTATAGATTCAAATGACATTCCCATCGATTGGAGTTAGAGTTGGAATTATTGTAATAGAATGCAAATAATAATAATAATAATCAAGATAATATTCTTGAATTATTTTTTTAGCTCTCAATATGTTTGAGAATAGGATTGAAGCACAATTGATGTGTGCTATATATGCTTCCCATGTGTGTCCTGTTTCCACAAAATCTTACTTTTAATAAAAATTTGATTTATATTTGATTTTGATTTCATAAAAGTTTTGAATTATTGATAATTTCAAGAAATTAATGTTAATGTTGTGTCTGACAGGACTATCAGCTCAAGAGTGGTGGCACTCACGGCTTACGCCACAATTTATGGCTATTGGGTGTTTGCAGTGATAGTTCTTCACTGGTTTTCAATGCTTTTATGGCTTTTGTCGCCTAAGAATCTCTTTTATGGCGAAAAGATGTCTTCAATCAAAAGATTTTTCTACTCGTGTCTGATCGCATGGGTTTACATATTTTGTTACATCAATATGCAAGAGGTATGCCTTTGACAAACTGTTTCTGATATTCGTTAAAACTAAACCATTATTTGTATGAATTTCAGGACAACTCAAAGAACCGAATGATTGCCTTTTATTCGACAATGTTTTTAGAGAACACACTTCTGGTGTCGATATGTCTTATGCTGAGCACAAACATATCTCCTTTATATCAAAGCGTTTTAATTGCAGTGGTTTTGGGCGGGTTTGCGGTCGGAATCATTTTTATGATACTTTTCTATAAATTCTTTCACATTCGACACCTGAAGCACACACTTCTGGCCTCTCATTACGATCAAATGGATTACCCGTCCAATCATTGTCCAGAACACGGCAATCAATATATTGGTGGCACCGGTAATGTCAATAGTCGTCTGTCGGGGCTATCAAATGACCGGATACTTCAGGTGCCACTAATGAATCCTTCGTCGAGTGGTGTAATGAGTGGTATTCCCGGAGTCTTTAATTGTCGTCTGAATCCAGCTTTAAAGAGGAAGAAGAAGAAGCCCTCGTCATTCATCCCACCGCCAGTTCCACACATAAGTGCCAACGCGTCCAACGCAGTCAATACCATTACTTCGACAATGAGTTCGCTGTCAGCAAACAATTTAGGAAGTCTTCAAAGTAATAGTAATACAAGTGTTTCAAAGACACCTAAAGCTCCTCCAGTGCCTCATTCAGTGCCACATTCAGTTCCCATTTCCAGTCCGACTGCCTTTTGGAAGAAATCAGAGATAGCAAACGGTTTCCTTAATTCGCATACGATATCACCGGTCAACGCCTCCTCTCCTCTCACTCTTCCGGTCAAACATCCATTCAGTGCAAGTATAGCGCCGTCACCGGTCGCTAATTTTACTGCTGATTTGCACCAACAGTTCATTGGGGCTAATATTGTGGCACCAGTTGTCACAAAACAACAGACAATGATTCCTAATATACCTAACACTACACCTGTGCCAACACAAAGACAATCACTTGTGTCTAAAGTAAACAGAAGAACACCCGAACCAAACTCAGTCTCAAAAGTGAATATTCAACAGAAACTTCAGGAGAAAAAACAGCAACAGTTCATGCAATTGAAGAAAATTGAAGAAGAGATCAAACAGGGAATCATTTCAAAGCCATATATTATGGATAGAATTGAATCACCAAAATTGATCCATAAGTCTGTTGCCCCAAATGCCAAAAAACAGCCACATTTGGCCAATAATAGCAATGGTATGATCACAAGCGCACCATTCGTTCCATTAGGAAATCGTGGGATTCATCACTATTACTACCATCCGGTGTATCGTCGAATCAAATTGAGATCACAGACACCAGAAGTACTGTTGTCGCCGCACTATTTGGACAACAGTCGTGTCTTTTATGATTACCCGTCGTGTGTATTACCACCGATTCACTCACGAATCTTGAAATCTCCGATTGAGAACTCAGCTGAAGAAGAGGAAGAGGCTGAGAATAATGTGATGGAAAGCGAGACAATTAAAGCCAAAACTAATACTAAAAAGAAAAGAAACGCAAAGAACTCTTTGAACCGAGAATTGAAAGTTAATTACAATAATACGAAGAATAAGAGTATCTCTAATAACAGTAATAATACTAATAATCGTTTTGCATCTGATATCGAAAGTCAAGTATCATTACCTCGTTCTTATACACTCCCCCGAGAGTTTCAATACTGCCGGGCGGCAAATACCGGTGCTCTCAATGGAGTGACAGATCAGAACAATTATTTGAAGTCGAGTCGCATTCGTAAACCAATAGTTGCCGAACAGTTCCATCCAAATGTCGATTCAAACTCTAGTAATGACGGAGACGTCGATTCAGATTGTTTTCAAACTGACATCAATAACGATGACTATGATATCAGTGCTGTTCCCCGAATAATCAGAGGACCCGTTAATAATATGAGACAATCCCCGGCTATTCGCACGTTTCGGGATTACAGTCATAAGAGACATAAACGACACGAAACCCCTCTTTAAGACTCAGACGATTCAGACACTAATTGTTGACATTTATTCAAAGAATAATTTGAATGCTTTTGTATTATAATTCCATAACTTAATGACATTCAAATCAATTCAAACTATTTTTGAAACCATTTTTTTCGAATCTGTTTTGTAAAACATTTGAATTTTTGAATAATAATACATATTTTGTGCCATTTTTTCATATTTGATAGCTTTCTAAACTGCAAATAATATTCCTATCAATGAATCAAAATTCAATATTTTTGTAAGGATTTCTATTCAAAGTGTTTGAGAGTTAAACAATTATTTATATAATACTTAAGTGCCTTAAAATATACACAAAAATGTAATAAAAATATTTATTCTTATATTTCTATTAAAAATCTAATAAATGTTTGATATCTAGAAATGGATTTGCTTTCATCGAAATCAGAAAAGGGATACACTTCTCAAAATTGAAGATTTATTTTGTCAAAAGTCTCCTCGAATTCAATATTCAATATTTGCTATTATAGTCATTCCTTTTGCTATTCATTTATTTTAGTTAATCTATTAAAACGAGTCATTTGTTTTTGAAATTGAAATAATTTGACTCAAATTAAATGAAATTCTTTGAATGAATTAATAATTTTAGGAAATGTTTAGTATATTTTGAATCAGAAAATCTCTTTAATATTTTTCATCTGAAATAATCTTCATTATTACTGTCTCTCCATTTATTGAAATATTTTTCACTAAAAGACTGCGAAACTCCTTTTTTCTGAGTATTTCTATTTAAGTGAATTTAATTTTCAAATGTATTCTTGAATTCTGTCTCTTTCTTTGCAAACACTTTATTGAACTGAAGATTCATTCAATTTATTTCTTCCTTTCGTTTGGAAGGAAATTCAGTCTTTTCTTTAAGTCAAACCTATTGTCAGTCAATACGAGAGATATTCTCTTGTTTTAAGTCTTTTTTCTTTTCTTTGAGAATTTGTTATAAAATAATCAATTATAGAATCCCTCGGATTCTGGAAAAGAGTTCGTTAATAAAGTTATGCCTTTATTTCAAATTATAAACAATAACTCATTTTTCAAATAATTCACAAACTATAGGGAATTTACTATTCGTCAGTTCTCCAGCAGGATTCCAAACTTTCAATTGGGTTTTATTATTTCAAGAATGAGACTTTTTGAACATAAGGTATGAGTAAATTGAATATATTTTCTGATTTCTTTTCAAGATTATGCAAAAATTCTAAAAATATGACAAATTTTGAAACAGTTTTTCGCAGTTTTTATCGAAAGTTTGCTTCCTTTCAGAGAATATCAAACAAAAGTCATTTTGATAGACTTTTTGTCTTATATTGGAGTCAAACATCACATCTGAAGTTAAACTAATAATGGTTTCTGAAAAGCTATTTTATAGGGACTAACGGTATTCCAAAAATTTGAGAGAGAGAGAGAGAGAGAGAGAGAGAGAGAGAGAGAGAGAGAGAGA
>JAQIXD010000173.1:0-36176 GCA_034699985.1 Minunthozetes semirufus
AGGAATCGATTTTAATGTTGACATATCTTTTGCCACTTTATTTATTTTTCTGGTTTTCTATACTTTTCTATACTTTTCTATACTTTTTGTTTGTATTAAAAGTTTTGCAAAAATATTCACAAAAATTCTTCGATTTATTTATAGAATAAAAGTCTTGAACTAAAAGACAGGAATTAATACAATTTAAGTTAATTTGATTTATCTGTTACTCAATTTTCCTCAGATCTCAAAAAGAAGAACATTTTTCAGTATTTTTCTCTATTCGTTATATGTTTCATAGATTTGGACATAAATTGATTTTACTTCTATTTTATACTTCATTTTATTTATTTTTCTTTCGGTTATTAAGTTGTGATTCCGACCAAAATCAGTATAAATGATAGTATCAGTGGCTTTGGGCTCAACACTACACAAACAGAGCCAAAAAACTAGGCTTTAATAGATATTCAGCAAACCTTCCATACCTTTCACTCATATATTGAGAAGTAAAGCATCCAAAGCGACTAAATATGAAACGCCAGTCCATTTATGTTAACTCTTATGTTTAGCTGTCACTCAAATTGAAAGACTATTTCTTTGAGCGATATTAGGGAACAGTTGAGTATTACATTGATTTTTCTTATACTCCATTATATACGTATATATGACTTACAATTCTGTTTATTGTGTGCTCTGTTATATGGAGGCCAAGGGATCAACTAATATAAGAACTAATCTTATTTTCATTTCTAACATATTATTTATACACAAATAGAGATTCAAAGTTAACCGCAGTCCTGAAGGAATGCCTCAGCTCTCGGTTGGTGTGGACGTCGGTTGTGGCCAACATTACTAATTGCGAATCCAATTATTTGGATACCGTCACAACCTGTCAATTTGTTACAAGAATACATCGGTCCCGAATCATCTACAATGGAGTCAGACATAAGATGCGAAGACTAGCACAGCATCACTTCAGCAACCATTTCAACGGTAAGCCATATATTCCTCTTTCCTTTCCTTACACTTCACAACTATTTATTTTTTTTGTTCTTCTGTTCTGTAATTCTTTTCGTCCATTAACTTATGTTCACAAATATTCCCACTCTTTATGTAATAGCACTCCAGTGACTCTTATGAACTGGACTGCCATCCCTTTTCTTTATGACAGCCAACACTTTGGCCCTTATGTACTCTATATTCTGATTATTGGCTCTGATTTGTCTGATTTGTTTGGTTTAAGACTCAATCAAATCAAAAGACTTTCTCTGTTGAAACTTTCATTCGTATTATTTGCATATTTTGTATTCAAATCTCTATTTTCTTAAATCTATTGAAAAGATTTATAAAAATAAATTCACAACAAAAAAGTAAAACCAATTTGAATATCAGTATTGGGAGAGACTCTCAAAGTTTTATTGACTGTAATGTAAGTGCTTTTGAGCCAATACTTTGAGAAATTGTTTCCTAAATTATTGTTTTTCGTTAAGAATTTTTTTTTGTTTCTTAAATCAGAGCCAAAAAGCATTGAAAGGAATAAATAAAAAGGAATTGTGTTTCGATGGAAGTGCTGAATGATAGTCCATCTGGAACTGGAACTGCACTTTTCACAATGTATTATGTAATGACTGCGGCTTTTTATGTGAGATTTATGCTATTTATAGCCTGATGACCAAGATCATACTTTAGATATTTCTCGGTTGAAAGGTCTCGGGTTTCAAACAAATGATTCTTTAGGTTTTCCTAATTTTAAAGAAGTATTTTTCCCGAATTTTTGTCTCTGATGTGACCAGGATAGCTTTAAATTTGATAAATTGAGAAAATTTGCTGTTTTGACAATTTTGAGGAATAGCGACAATATTTCATTTTCTTTGAGATTAAAAGTCAAAGTTTTCTTCACTTTTGGTCTCATGAGGTTATTTGATGAGACCTCCATCTCTTGTTCCATCTCCTCCTCGTACTCCTTGGTCATCAACGATTCATAGCGAGAAAAATGAAGTATAGAATAGATTTAAAGTAAGGCCACAGAGAGAGAAAAAAGTCTAAGAAAAAAAGATCATCGGATCAGTTCGTGAGAAGGATTTTTAACTATGAACTTAAGCTTAACTCAAATCTATGTTTGTATAGTATATCAAATTTATGGCACAAAAAGCGAATCCAATGGAATTGAATTTAAAAACTTTCTTCTCTTGTCTTCAGTTTATGTCTTCCTTTGCATATCTAACGAATATAACGAACCATTTTATAGACCATCGCTTCGTCGCTGACATACAAACCATTTTTGAATTGAAAATCAGATTATTTTTTCCACAGTTTTCATCCAAAAACTATTTTTTGATTTTATTGAAGAAAATCAATTTCTTTATCCATAAGTAGAAGAATCTTGAGCTCAGACCTAATTTTGGAAGAATTGACTTAAAAAATGATTACAGAGAAGATGTTTGAATAGTAATCAAATAAAATTTTATTCCAAGATTCAAAAAATTGCCGAAAATCCTAAATGCATTAAACGAAGTAAATCTTATTTAGATTACCGAAAGAAGTCATACTTTTATTAAACTTTTTCCCATTTTATGATAAAAAGAGCGAAATTTGTTTGAGTCACGAACTCTCACAATAAAACTAAAGACAAAAACTTTCTTTTTCTCTCAATTTCAATGATAAATGTTTTCGAAGACCAGAATTGGATATTAAAAAAAGCAAATTTATCCGTATATTCGGTATATTGTGTGTATTCTTTATATCTATAACTGGTGTATATATTTTGAAAAGTTAGGCGAAACAACTATTGCGTTGAAAATAGGCTATTATTCGTCGATTTAATCCTTTTAGTGGAATCACTGGAATGGGTCTCACATTCAGAGACTATAATAAAACTGATTCCCAGCCATTCAAAGGGATTATCTGTTCGACCGATTCTTCGAGACTGAGTCGCGAAGAGTGTCGGATATGACTCTAATAGTCAGAGTGATATGATATATCATATATGTCTATGATTGAGGACAGTCCTCTTTATCCTCACAAAAATAACAAAAATATAATAATAAGGAAAATATTATTTATCTCTAAAAATATGTATATTTTATAGAAAGGGATGAAAACAATTCAAGAAATGTCACAAAACATTACAGATTTAATGAACTCTTTATTCCTGTTTAACCCTTAATTCAAACATAAAATATTCGAAAAACATTTTTAAATTGAATTCAATTGAAAGGAAAGTAATAAAAATAGGGATTTAGTTATAAAGAGAAAAAAGGTTTTCCTAAAATACTTTTCATAGTTTAAAATGAATTCCTATTGATTTGCAAAGAAAATCATTTTTCGGATTTGAAAACCGTTTCAGATTGTAATCGAAGTGAAGGGGAATCGATGAACGCCAGTGAGAGCGAGAGTGGCCTAAACTGTTACACTTCATCGTCGGAGCATTCGGTCGATACCGTCATATTTTGCGGCAAATCAAACATCAATCACACGAATCACACGGATTTGGGCTCAACAAACAAATTACAATATAATACACAAAATGTGACGACAAATACAGCACTGAATTCAATTCAAGTGCAGACAAACGCACAACAAAAAGATGAATCCAAAGAAGAAATTAGACGTAACTCCAACTCTAATGACAATACTGTTAAGCACTGCAACGAAACGCCCGTCTCTTCGCCTAATCATCGCTCTAATAAAGATAGTAAGAGAAGCGATGAGTTATGGGTCGACGGACCCAAACGGAGCAGAAGAAAGAAAGACCAGAAACAGATGAAGTGGTCGCAAGAGTTATGGGTCGACGGACCCAATGCTCAGTTAGAATCTAATGGCTTAGAAGTGGAGCACTCCATGTGTTATCACGAAGAAAAACAACAAAGAATACAACAGTGGATACAACAGCACACAAAACATATTTGGTCTGACATACCATCCAGTGCTCAAACACCGGCGACACAAACGCCGGACAGCGCTTATTGTTCGACAGTCAAACAGATCCGTCAGAAGAACATTTCACCCGAAATGCTTGACGCGAGCTGTCAGACAGAGGTCACCCCTTCCACTTCAACTGTAACCCCAACTGATTGTGAACTTAGTTTCGGTGATGCGCTCAGAATACTGAGTAACGACGAAATATTCGGTATTGAAAGGATAGCCGGCGCCGGAAGAGAAGCTATGAGTGATTGCTGTGATAATGAGTTTTGTAATAAAAGTAATAATAGTGTCGAAGATATGGACGACTGTCACAGCGAACCGGTAACAGAACCGCCAAAACAGCTCAAATTAGAACAGTTCCTCCAACAGCTGACCTCTCTCACAATGCCTCGCAATTATTCTCAACGAGATTCTAGTCATAAAAGAGATATAGAGTATCGAACGCTCAGACACCCCGACGGTGCCAGTAATCAGAATCTCAGTATAAGTCATTGGGATTTACCAAAACCAGAGTTTAATGAATTTTCACTCATTTCCTACTCAACTGCCAAAGAATCTGTAAAATCTCCCACAGGAGTGACAATACGACCCATTTCAGTGCCCTCTCCGCCACAGATCTCTTCACCAAATGAACCATTATTTGTGACGTCTTCACCAAATCACGCCGTTTTGCCGACATCTCCGCGAGTGAACCGCTTATTGGGTACAAACATCACTTCATCGCACAGCAGTCCCGCAAAGTCTTCTGTGAGCCGAAAACAACAGAAAATTGAGCAGCAATTGAAGCGCAACACAACATCGACGACAACGAGTGGACATGGCACTACCAGTGAGGGAGAGTGCTCTTCTGTCGCCAAAAAGACTTCTTCCGTGTCATCTCCCAGTTGTATGAGTCATCATCCTATAGTGCAAAGACAGCCCGCCTCCAGTGGCTACGAGAGCACCATTCATGACGAAGACTCTGACCGGGAACTAGTCGGCGCTCGAAGGCTGGAAATCGGGTCCACTATCAACGAGAGTGTTGGCGGAACTCCTGTTAAGATCAGAACTAAAAAACCTGAAATAATTAAAGACGATAAAAACCGTTTGTCCACTTCTTCAGATCAGTGTTCGTTCCTGTGCTGTAAATTCATGAAGTTTTACCACTGAATCAATTGATCCAAACATTGGTTTACTTTTTAACAGATTTATTACTAAACTTTTGTTTCTAATGTTTTTATATAATATTTAAGTGTTTTTTATAAAATTGAAAATTTTTATAACATTTTTCATTTGACTCCAGAATTGAATGGAAAATAAAGTCATTAAATACTATTGAAATAGATATTGATTTATACGTTTTATTATTTCAATTTTGGCCAAATTGTTATCCAGATTATTGACCTTTTATTGACCTATTATTGTTCATATGTGCGTTTCAGCGAAATGTTATTTTTGAGGTGAATATCAAAATAATTAAAAATTAATTCATTTTATTAACGCTTTTATCAATTGATTCAAAAAATTTGTGAAAAGAAAGTCAAACAAAAAACTTATTATCAAAACAGATATCAGTCTATTATTTGACGAATATTTGGGTTTTTATCAAATAAAATCAAAGTTATTTATTCGTATATTTCATCGGTTCGATGATTGCCTTTTGTTTTTATAAATTTTAAGTCATTTTAAATAATAATTCAAACGAAATGTTTATTTATTAAATGATATTTTGTTACTTAAGAAAATCAAATGCAAAACGTTTCTAAAAGTCTGTATAAACTCATAAATGTATGCAAATTCTTATGGCTCTGTAATTATTGGACATTTAATGTAATGAATTCAAAGAATTTTAATGAACCACTTTGAACCACTTTGAACCAAGATCGTTTGGTCGCCAATTCAACGCTTAATTAATTACCTTTGAGTTGAAGTTCCGTTAAAATAAAACCCAAAACTCTTGTATTGATGTAAATACGAGACTAAAGTTTTTCTATAATTAATTGTACGATAAGTTTGTAGAATATTTATAAGAATTTTTAGTAGAGTTTTCTCCCAAACTCTTAACGATATTTTGACAAATCAGACGATTTTAATAAAAGTTTATTCATTAAATTGTATTCAATTTATTCTCTTATTCTCTCAATTAATTCAATTTAATTGACATTATTCTCGTTTCTGAAGATATTTCAAGAATTAATGGAAAACAAATTGAAACTAATGTAAAGATTGGACTCAACACAAGAACTAATGTTTTTGAATAAAATTTAGTTTTCTATCATTTTCTCTACAAATTAGTTGCAATTAAATCATTGCATTAGGTTTTCATCAATATTTGCCATTAGATTAGTAGAGAGTGACAATCATTTGGCCAACAGTTCACACAATTGATTACTTTGAAGGCAATAACCATTAAATTAAACGTTTGGCTTATTTTTCTCATTTATTTCATGATATCTAATAGTCTTCAACCAAAAGCCCGCATAAGTGCAGAATAATTATGCAAATGTTTACCCGGAATATGGATTCTGTTTTAAAATTCAAGTCATAATTACCCTCTCATTGAAGTTCATTCAAACTTTAGCTCAAGTTTTCATCACTTTTTTAGATTATATTTCAGAAAAAATTGATTTTTTGTGTTTTGATAACAAAATAATCAAAATAATGCATAAATCGATTGTAATATACTTTTTATTCAATTCTATTGTTATTCTTGTTATCAATACTTCAATTGAAACAAAATCTGATGAATCGATTCGAGAAGAAAAGAATAATTCAGTTTTGAGCCAAAATAGAGCTAAGAATTTGTCAATCGTTGAGGATTTGCTCCAAAAGTTTATGGACTCTCAAAATAAGCTCTATTTTGGGATAAATGAAGATTTAAATGAAGTTAATTACAATTTGACGCTTAAATGTAATTTAGGGGATATAATAAGTGGCAACTGTGCGACCAGACATACATCTGATAGCTTGTGTCAATCCGATCACATACCGGCGCTCATTCATGGAAACACTGCCATACCTATCAACGAAGAAGTTATCAGAGCTACTGGAGCAGATAAGCTGAGGAATATGATTACCAGTGGAGCCATGACTTGTATACCTAATCAACACAATTCTAATCAATGGCTGATTCTTTTGCCGACAACAGTCCCAACAACAACAACAACCACAACTCCGTCACCACCAATCTCTTCCACCGGCGATGAGATGAATAAACTTCTTTTGTTAGTTATTCTTCAAATGATGAACAAAAACAATGACCAGAACAGCGAGACTCAGTCTAATTCGTGTCCAACATGTTCGTGCAGAAACTGCCCCAAATCCTCAACCTATACTCCAAATTTAGGAAATAGTGTTCCTATGGGTGGTGGTGGACCACAAGGCAGCACTGGGATTTCAACCGGTATCAATTCATCAGTGAAAACCCCAGTAGAGTCAACGAACCCCTTCGATCAGTTGACAAACGCTATCATAGGTATGGAAAAATTGAAATTCAATCTCTTGCGACAGAAGATCAACGCGGACGCAGCCCTAATAAACAGTAAACTCACAATAGATCTAAATTTGATCAAATCAGATGTGGCACTAAAGCAGGCGCTCATCAATTCTCTGACAAACTCTTTGAATTCAATCGGTTCTAAACACATCCAAAATGACGAACAAATACACAAAAACTCCGATAATTCTATAATTAAAGAACAAAATAAAGATTAAATCCTTTTTATTATTGAATTCAAAATTATTTCTATTTATTAATCTTTTCTTTTCAATTGGGGTTATTTTGTAGCCTGTGATGAGGTAAGGGCTAAAACGGTTACATTATTTGGATATTTTTGATATTAATTATTTGAAAGGACCTTAAATATTGTAATCAATTTAATGAATGCAATTAAGTCTAAAACTAAATGTCCATCTCTTTAGTATTGTGATACCCATGTGATCAAAGGGATAGATATCTGTTTAACAGATTTTTGACTTAAAGGCCAATAATTTCCTAATTTTTGTCTCAATGTTTTGTTTGGTTAAACTAATCGATATCTATATCTGAAGGAATGGTTTGCCATTAACTGATGGATTGACGCATATTTTGATCTGAATTTCAATAGAAATGCGTAAAATATTTTTTGCAGGAAAATTCTTGGCTTCAATTCTATGCTCTTTTATGTGGTGAGCGTATGATCTCATTATCTCTTTGATTGGCAAAAGTTTACTGAAGAGAATAATACATAAAAATTATGGAAATTTTCGGTCAATTATTAAATTTTTGAATTCATTTACGTAAAGCTATGAATAGATTGAAATGAGTAAACAAAACAAGAATTTATGAATAGATAATCAGATCTGATTCACCACTTGAAGGCATAACTTAATCAAAAGGACGAGTCTTTCGTCTCAATTTACTCCAAACACTTTCACCACAAAATGAGGAAAACCTATCGCACAATGAGATTAACTCTTGTTTTTCGTGCGATAATCGATTCAAAAGTAATTTATTTTTCATTTTATTTCTCAATAAACAAGAGGTTAAAGAATGCGATGAAAAAACTTAAAACTATTTTTAAAAGAAAATTAAATAAAAATTCTATAAAAAGTTTTATAAATAAGTTGTCTCTCATCCGACGACTCAGAATAGAGATGCTTTTGCAACAGCAACAGCATCAGCTCGAGGAGAGTCCGAGGAGACCGATCTTAGACCAAGATGTGATGGTCTGGTGCTATAATAATGCAAATTCTGAATTCATTAGCGCTAATAACAGCCTTCAAATTATAGTCAATTCGTGTTCGTGTTCTGCAAAAGATATCGATTTGGTTAAACTGATCCGTTCCCACATTGAAGTCGTTTCCGAACAGTTGTCTGACAAATCATATCAATCACTCATTCATTGCAATAATCGTAAGAATGAGAATCACTTTTCTGGTCATTGGATTCACCCTTTGATCTATTAGTCAACGTTTTATCTAATGTTTGCAAATATCTATAAATGACTTTTTCTTATTTCAGATTCTAATTCTTCCAACTCTTCGGTGACTAATGAAGATGTGGTCAACAATCGGGAGATTGAGATCGAAAACCTGCGAAACACTCAGAATTTATTGCGAAAGAAATATAGATTACTCTCATTATTGCACTCAGAGTTAACAAACTCCCGGTGCGAATGTTGGGATAAGTCATGTTCGAGCGCAAATATTTTATCACATCTAAGAAAGTCTGAGTTCAACTGCAAGATGTGGTTTCGACAAATCAAAGTGATTGAGACAAAAGCCGAATGCAATCGACAATCACTGCCTTTTGATGTCTTCAAAGTTGTGAAACAACTGTTAGACACAAATCAACTCAATTTCAACGCAATGCCTATCGCTCTGGACTTTAATAATAATAATAATAATAATAATAGTATTGAGAGCACAAGTAATAGCTTCGAAAGCAATTCAAATACTGATATGAAAATTGAAAATTTTTCAGTAAATGACTGCTCAGCGAATGACTCTTCCTTTGGCACAACCGTTGAGTTTGGAGCTAATGATTATAAAAACGAGAACTCATTTTCAGATTCGGCCAAAAATATGCAAATATTAAGATATGATTCATTAATATCCGAGGAAAGTTGTCTAACATTAGAGCCCATAAACAATAATGATTTGACAACAAATGCAGAAATGGATTGCGAGGGACAGACATTCCAAGAATTGCATCCAATTAGTAGTAATGTTGGTCTCAATTATTCTGCGCATGAAATATCACTGATGAGATCCAACCCGGCTCTCCATTACCACTCGTTTGATTACACGACTAATTGTAATACCAGTTCCTCTGATAATCAGTTGAGCGATGATTTACTGCCACAAATTACTGCCATCGAAATCGACCAGATTTTGAACATTTAATCCAATTAAACATCACTCGAGTCTCCAGTTATACATATGTTATGAAATTATTACTCACTTTTTGGTTGTGAAACACTATTAGAGATTAGATCTTATCTTTTGATTAATAATTTTTAGTGATTTTTGCCAAAACTTGTTTCGATTTTCAATTGAAAACTCATTTTAATTTTCAAAACACTTTTGATTTCATTTAAATTTACTCTAATTTTATTCAAATGACTTCTTTGTCGATGAGATAAAAACTTTGGTCTTATTTTGCTTTAATCCTATTCTTTGAATATTTGAAATAATTTACATTTTTTACGAGTTTTTGCTGAAAAATATGTGAATAGAAGTCATTTATTGTCAATAATTGTCTAATTTTATTGAAATTATTTAAATTTTTTGATAAAATGATATAATTTTAGAGATAAGTCTCACAATAAACGAAAGTCAGATCAAAGTTAATGTTTATTACAATAAAATATTCGAAATGTAGTCCAAAACCAGATCACAATAAATATGGCAAAAGAGGAAAATGAGGGGGAATTCTGGC
Source organism: Minunthozetes semirufus (assembly GCA_034699985.1). NCBI lineage: Eukaryota > Metazoa > Arthropoda > Arachnida > Sarcoptiformes > Punctoribatidae > Minunthozetes > Minunthozetes semirufus. The sequence goes on from JAQIXD010000173.1 coordinate 10,304, forward strand.
CTAAATTGTTGGTGATTTACTTTTTCTAGTCTATCAAAGTTTAAAAATCAAATATCTATTTCACTTTGAATTTTGGCTTTTATTCAAAGATATGTTTTGAATATTTCGAGTAATGACTAAATTGAAGCAAAAATAGTGAAAAAGATGACGAATGTAATGAATGTGACAAATGTGACACTTCTATCAAATGTGGATTTCATCTATGAAATGGCTGAGAGGATGGGTGTAATGTTCTATTTGGTCAAACCGACAATCTATGAGGATGTGCATCGAGTGCCTAATTTTATGCATAGAGTAAGTCTGAAATGTGCCTCAAAAACATCACTCTTCCGATGGGTTCTGTGCACAGCTCTGACAACTCACTCGTCTATGAAACCTCTCCTATAAGATGAATGAACTGATCGCTACTCTTATCATTATTTCTATATTTATTTCACTCTTTTTATTGTTTTTGAAATTTAATCTCTTTTATTGAAAAATATAATCTAATGATCCCGACTCAGACTCAGCTCATAAAAAGAAAAACCATTTCCATATGAATTTTCTGACCCTTAAACTAATTGAATAGAGTAATAATCTTGCTCAAGAAATTTGAGTCTAATTTATATTTGGTTTGGTCATTGATTTTCAGGCCTGGCCTCAGCTGACATTCCTATTCGCAATAGAACTGGTGATCCGATATTTTCAGGGAAAGAAAGCGATTCATTACAATGAAGTGATTATGCATTCCGGAGCCCTAATGTTTGCCTATATATTTAGGTAAATCTCAAGAACAGAGAGAAGTTATTATCAAAAGATTGGATTAAAACAATTTTTATTCGACAGATATTTTCAATACTCTTCGATGCTCTTTGTTTTCGAATATATTTACTCAAACTATCGGTTAATAAATCTATCAAATCATTGGAGGGTTTGGTTCTTCTCTTTACTGTTAATGGAATTCATGTTCTATTGCGCGCACAGACTATTACATGAAGTGAACTTTCTGTGGGCATCCCATCAGTATCATCACAGCTCCAAACACTTCAATATGGGAACTGCTGTCAGACTCTCCTGGTTTGAGTTGAATATTATTTATGTGAGTAATAGTAATGAAAATACTTATCGAAGCGAAAGATTCAGAAAAACTACGAATATATTTATAAAAACATTATTTCGATCATCAAAAACATCAAAAACAATATTTTTCAGACTTTTCTTCAAATAAATTTGATTTTTATTCTCATTTCACAAACATTTCGAATATTTTTGCTCTATTTGTGACACAATTTAATGAATTTTTAATCCAAATTCATGTTTGAAATGAAAAGATATATTGAATGAGAAACTGATGAGAAAAATGTCCAAAAATTTTGAAAAGAGTCTAATTTTTTGTCATTTATTTAATTTATTGATAGTATTACACATCACTGGTGGCACTGGCAGTTCCGCCACCAATTATGATAACACATATGCAGTACATGTTTCTATACCAGGCCTGGCTTCACACCGAAACAATAGGCAAACTCGGATTTCTTGAATATATTTTCAACACTCCGAGCCATCATCGCGTACATCACGGTATGGGTCAGACACTTGCCCTCAAACTCTATTTGATTCGATCGATATAATCGATATAATTAACTGATTTCGATATAATAAACTGTTTGACAGCCAGAAACAGGTCTTACATCGACAAGAACTTTGGCGCTTATCTAATCATTTTTGATCGTCTTTTTGGTACTTATGCCGATGAAAGTGAAACTGTTGTCTATGGCATCACCACTCGGGTCAGGGGTCACAATATCATTCATCAACAGTTCTATTACTACACTTTGATTAATCGGAAAATCAATAAATACAATAAACTAAGACATAAGTTATTGGCTATATTTGCTGGTAAACCATTAACATTAACAAACAGTTCATTTTATGCTCAATTTGTGTTCATTACTATTAATCTTTTCATGAGGACCGGGATGGAGACCAGGATCGCCAAGACTTGGATTCAGGCATGAAATACCAGATGTGGATGAAAATGAGTACATACCTCGACTAGATTTACCGCTCTGGCAGGTGGCCTACACTTCATTCACTTGCATAACAACATTAATTGGTTTCTATTTATTCGCCAATCATTCAGAAGTGGTTAGAAACGAATGCCATTTTGTGTGAATCATTTTCTTGGACAGAATGAGAAAAAAATTATGCCCAGACTTATGGCATTCACACAGAATTGACGTTTTAGTGCACAGAATATCTCAAATAATTTATTATTGAATTTCAATTTTCAGTTCTCGTCGTCAAACAAATTACTGATCGGAATGTGTTATATAATTCTGACCTTCACTGCAATCGCCGCCAGTTATGACAAAAGGTATTCAAAATTATCTTTAATATTAAAATCCAAATTCAGACTAATATTCTGTTCAAATGATTTTCAGGCCCTTTACTTCTTTAGTGAATTGTCTTCACTGTATATCCTATTATGTGATAGAATTGTATGTCTTTCCCTGGAATCCACATTCAGGAGACACCAATTTCTATTTTCAAACGTTTTTCAATTTGCCCGAACAAATATGTATGTCATCCCTATTATTCACTTTATTCCGTTGGTATAACACAGTCTGTGCTATAATTTGGATAATTGTATTGTCTTCGAACCTAAAAACGGGCACAAACTATAACGAAAGGGATAGCAATTATTCTAATGACTTGATTATAGCCAAGAGTTCAATAAAATCGTGTCATAAACCGCAATTGGAGAACATAATTGTGAATACAATGCTAGTAATTTTGGTCATTTTAATTATATTCTGCTGTCATTACGAGTTTTTCAATCCTCATATGATGTGAAAAATTATGATTGCATTCAATTTTCATTAAATACATGTATTTATAACTTTTATCCCAAATATCAAACATTAAAAACATTTTATTATCATTTTTGTCAAAAATTAAACAAATATTACTCAAAGTTATCTATTTTTTTAAATTTCTGAGTCTTCACTAAATACCCGAAATCGAAATTATGATTCAATAGAATAGGAATATTAGGCCAAAAGCCAATCAAAAAGGTATGACCACTCAGTATGATATCTCAGCTAACAATTCTTTAGTCACTGAAATTGAGTGATCAGTTGAGTTGAATTCAAATCGATTATAAATAAACAAAATAATTAATTAATGCTTTATTTGAAGTTTTATTTAATCAAATATTTATTTAAATCCAAAAATATGATCAAAAATTGGGAAAACATAGAAATCGAAGTCAATTCAGATAATTATTAATGAAATAATTGATGAAAAAAGTGTTAATAATTAGAAAATTTCATTAAAAGTCAAATCAATTGAAAATTAGCTGAAAATCAAAATCAGTTTTAAAGTTCATTAAAGAGTTAATCAAAGAATCAAATAATTATTGGAAAGGATTTCGTGACTGAGTTTGTGATCGCATCAAGTGCTGTGTCTGAGGACTGGCCCGCGATTGAGTTCCTCTTTGAAGGGAACTCTTATTGAGCGGACTATTGAGAGGAATCTTACTGACGGGCGGACAGAAATCTGTTGACATCGGACGCGGTCTTTGGCCGATACCCACTGGTTGTTGAAGACCTAAACTCTGTTCTTCTGAAGACAAAACTTCAACAATGGTTTTGATAATTATGTCATCGGAAGGAGTCATCGGTTTAGAGGGGGAACACATTCGTCTCAATACAAGAGAATTGAATTTTTGTCTCAATTGAAGGGTAAGAGAAGCAATCGATGAGTCGACTCTGAATTGAAGCCAATCGTCTATTTTGAAGACATGTTTGTCTCTTTGGATCTGATCTTCGGATTCGCTGTCGCTCTGAATATCACCGAATTGTGCGCCAAATTGTTTGCAAATATTTTCCAAATAAGAGTCGATTGTGTTCTGAATATTTCCGGCAAAAAGAGCGACAGTTATGGGAGTAATGAGAGTACAACACTCAACATAACAAGTATTGTCGGTTCTGGTCATCGAATTGAATATAAGCCAATCCGTCTGAAGATTTGATAAAAGTTGTGCTCGACTTCTATTAATCGTTTCCTTTAAGTCACAGATATTGAGAACAGAATTAGGATGAAAGCGAACACTCCCTTCATTTCGAGTAATCAATCGATTCTTTTCTCTGTCGACGCGAATGATATACGGATAACCGCCGGCACAGAGCGCTGCCTTCACTATCGCCCAGTTTTCGGAATTGGTATTCAAGTCCCGAATATCTCCGGCGCCGCGCGCTCTCACAAAACCAGAAGCTCTCAACTGACCCAACAGTTGAGCCCTCATATTGACAATCATTTCCATCGCAGCCGAAGATATGAAGTTCTGGTCGCAGAACTGCTTTTCACAGGCATCGTGTTTCGCTTTTTGCCAGTTCTGGAAAGCCCTCAATAGTATAATGTGATCACTGAACGTCTTCGCTGACAATTTCTTGCGCATAGAACAGGCCGTCCTCTTTCGAGATGCCTGCGATTGTGGGACAACAACTGAAGAGGAATTGATATGAAATGACATTTAATTGAAATAAGAATTCAATAATAATTACATGGATTTCGATACGATAGCGAACACACAATAGTCAGCACCGGATCCAAACACTTGAGTACAACGGAATACAAAACCATTTTCCCTAAATTTGGTTCAATCGGTAAATCCAGTAAATGGAGACCCATTTCTGTCAACTGTTCGTTCGGTTCTAAAGCGTCGATCGTCTGAATGGAAAAATCAGATGAAATAAAATTAAGTGAAGACAAACATCACTTTAAACCTTCAAGAGTTGAATAGATCTTCTTATGCTCTCATTTGGTGGAGGATTCGCTGCTTTCGATAGGAAATCACAAATTGAGAGATTGGGTGCCAATAGTTTACTCTGAAGGCAGAGCTCAAAGATTGATATCTTTTTCATGTCTGGCGTCGGAAAGTCGTCCAAACGATTGAAACGATTTCTGTCGTATAAATGGAAACAAATTCCAAGCGTTGACTCATTTCTTCCATTCCTTCGTTGAATTGCATTTGTCTTTGATATCCAATTACAGACGTTATATGAAAATCCGGAGTTCTTGTCGTAAAGCCTTTCTCTAACTTTACCCAAATCGATGACAAACATGACGTCATCGATGGTAATACAGGTCTCAGCGATATTTGTCGACAAAATTATTTTCCTGACTTCTGATGGCATTCGTCTGAAGACTCGTTTCAGATCAGTGTTTGGCATTTGGGGATAGAGTGTAAACAACGCGTATTTGTTTGCATCAAATCTTCGGGAATCACTCAAAATCCTTTCTCGGACTTTGATTATCTCTTCATAACCGGCGAGGAATACAAGAATCGATGCGTTCCTCTTCTGTGGACAAAGCGTTTCGGAATTGATTATAATATAATCAATTAAATGACAGATCAAATCGATGTCCAAATCAAGAGAATTGGAGTCAATCAACGAATGGTAATAAATGTCAAGAATTTGTTTTGACTCAGAAGTGATGAGTGGTTTGACTTCAAGTTCAGTGCTTTGAAATTGTTTAAGTTCTTCAGCAGTTGTGTGCCTTCCAATGCATTTACAATACGTCTCTAAGAGTTCGACCAATTCTTTGTGTTGCAAATGTTGTGCCCATTGAATAGCATTCCAGTCGTTGGGCGTACATAAGTCAATGTTTGCCCCATAACTGAGCAGTGATTCCACAAAACCGATTCGATTGTGAGCCGCCGCTGCTATTAAAGCAGTCACTCCACTAACGCTGTGCTGATAGTCAACAGAAATGTGTTCACTGAGTATCAAATCAAACAATTGTTCGAACGCATAGTCTGTTCCCTGAGTCCACGCATTCTTCAAATAGGAATCCATTTTAAGTTTCAATTTTACGTCCAATTCCTCTCTTTCGGCGATAATTGTCTCACAAGTCATCATTCGATTTGTGCCAAAAGCTGACGAAGAACTAAAGGTTGAATCATATGTGACGGGAAGTGGTATATCTCCCCTTCCATATGAATACTCTTCGAAATTGTTGTTAAAATTTGAGACATTTATCTCATCGAACCATTCATTGAGGATCTGTTTCTGAGTCTCTTTTAATTCAATGGACTCTTTGTATCTTTTCATCGATTCAGACATATATGATGTCATCTTAAGAATGTCTTCCAAGAAATAAAACTGTCGGCCGACAGACTGATACCCGATATCAATGATGGGACAGTTGGAGAAGTATTGCGAATAGTATTCAATGGTTTGAGAGTTTGAAGACATGAGAATCAGTTTAAAGTTGCGATACTTTCCGATCAATTCCTTCAGAATTAAGAGCAGAAACTCTGAGAAACGATCGCTTTCTTGGATTTCATCGATAACCAAATGAGTGACGGATTGTAACGGATTTTCGCCACCCATTAGTGTCCGAAGAAGTACTCCACTCGTACAGAATGTGAGGAGAGTTCGCGGGGAAACCCTAAACGCATCAATAATTAAATTCATTGATGAGATAAATGAAAACAACTAATCACTCACTTGCTCTCGAGTCTGATCTGATAGCCAACAGTCTGTCCAATTGCTTCCATTCTCTCATAACTGACTCGTTCTGCGAGACTGTGAGCGGAAAGACTCGAGGGTTCGGCACAAATGAGACGACAGGCCTTTTTCATTAGATTACAATATTCGAGAATATATTGAGGAATTTGAGTGGTTTTCCCACAACCAGACGGTCCACTAATACAGACAATACGATTGGATGCGATCGCTTCCACCACTTCATTCCGTTTCTGCCAAACGGGAAGACTTTTACGGAACAGAATAGTGTCGTCGACCCGTCCCGAAGCGTATGGCGGCGGAGACGGCAACTGAGGAATTATATTTGAGAGACGACCGGTCGTGCAATTGAGCTCTCGATTAGACTCAAAGCTCTGGTAATTGTGACCACTTGACAGTCGTTCCGATGTATGCCCAGAATGAGAGGCGTCTTTGCGCTCCTTTTCAGTCACCGGAAAGCGCTGTAAAAGGGTTTTGATTGTATTTTGGGTAAATTCTAACAAATTATAAGAAGAGTCCATTGATATGATTGTCGATGAGTTCTTGTAAGCAGTGATGAACCGATTCGAGCCTTTGCTGAAAATCGGATCAAACCATTCAATGATTGAATACAATTGAAGACATGTCATACCTTCTGCTTTTTGTCTTCAAACCCAATTGCGAACAATAATTGGCCACAAATTGTCTCTCATCAGCGGTAAAACTGGACGGAAACTCATATTCTTTGGGAAAAATCAGATCAAATGCTATTGAAATCAAAATTGTGGACAATTGTGACAAATCATACCATTAATAGATTCGCTTTTCAGCAATTTATTGACCATTATATCAACGCATTGCTTGAAAACAGGATTGACATCCGTTTGATCCCAAACAGTGGTAAAGAAATCCATAATTGAATTAACAAAACGTATGACTAAAACAACAGAAGATTTTTAACACTTTTGTCAGTATTGGCGCCAAAAAAAAGAGCCGACACTTACTGTAGAGCTCAGCCTACAGTTCCCCTGCAAAGCCACTCCACAGTAATTACTCCGCCACAGAATATTGCTATAGTTGTGGTTGAATGGGCAATATGATCATGGTCATTTATGTGTTCAATCATATCTTCAATTGTATGATAACTTTTACTATACCTCACGCTCTAAGAGAAAGAGAATACTGACTAAAGTTAGTGATTATTTCCCAGAATTTGATCCAATCTTTGATTCAATCAAATTTTGCAGAAAAAATATTTGAAAAATTTAGTGATATTTTTGAGAAATGACTTTATTTAGTGATTTACGTCTTCTGTTGTGGAAGAATTATATCCTTCAAATAAGACATCCGTTCGTCACAGTCTTTGAACTGTTGATTCCGTGTCTTTTTGGTGTTATGTTAGCCATTATTCGCCAAAAAGTAGAGATCATAAAGAGTCCAAACGCCACCACATATCAGAATTTTCCTTTAGATCACATTCCAGAACTACTTAACAAAGAATTGCCGTATTTTAACCAAAGAATTATCATTTATTCGCCAAACACTTCAGACGTTAAAGAATTTATGTCAGATTTCATGAAAAAATTAGATCCGAAAGAAGAATTCAATGGTAAGGTCTGATCCATTTCCGATCTTTTATATAATATTTATTATCAGTCGTAGGATTCGAATCTGAAGATGAATTGATCTCATATTATGTACGACAAGAGGTTTACATTCAAAACCTTATATTTTGTGGAATAGTATTTGAAAATCCGGAGAATTGGAGAAAACAATTCAAATATAAGTTAAGATTCTCTTCGGGTCTTAAATACGTTACCATTGATGTCACACAAAAGATTAATAATTGGGACACAAAACACACGTTCCCTATATTCCAAAAACCTGGTCCTCGTGTGGCAGATGATCCCGAAGGAGGTTTTCCTGGTTATTACGAGGAAGGCTTTGTTGCAGTTCAGCACAGAATGACTCAGACTATAACCAAACGATTGAAGAATATTACAGAAAAAGACCAGACTTTTGACAACGAAGTAAAGGTTTTTATGCAGAGATTCCCGTATCAGCCATACATCGACGACATATACCTTCTGGCGCTTCAATTCATGTTTCCAATGATACTAATGATTAGTTTCATATATCCGGCCGTAAATCTGACCAAAAACCTGGTCATCGAAAAAGAGAAACGACTCAAAGAGTCAATGAAAATGATGGGACTCAAGAATTGGGTGCATTGGTTGGCCTGGTTTATCAAATCATTCTTCTGGTTGGCTTTGAGTTGTCTTTTGTTAACCATTATTCTGACCATAAGTATCAAAGATGGGATCGGAATACTTAATCGAAGTAATCCTCTTCTGGTTTTCCTGTTTTTCATGAGTTACTCAATCAGTTGTATTTCATTTGCTTTCCTTTTGAGTACTTTTTTCTCAAAAGTAATTCAAATAAATTTCATAATTGAAACTAAGATCTAATGAAATGATGTCTTTTAGGCCAATGTGTCGGCAATCGGTGCGGGAGTCCTATTCTTTTTGAGTTTTATGCCATACTTCGTATTTTTTCCTCGTTATGGGTCTGTAATCAAAGAATTCAGATCTTTGTTGACAATAATTATCGTATATTTAGAGAGATGTCAGCCATCGAGAAGATAGTTATCTGTCTTTCCTCTAATACTGCACTCGCTTTTGGAGCGATGCTTATATCAATGTGGGAGGGAAACGAAGCGGGCATTCAGTGGTCAAACCTGGCTTTGACGGCCTCACCAGACGACAACTTAAGACTTATAGATATTCTTATTCTCTTTTACGTCGATTCTCTTATTTATCTTTTGCTGACTCTTTATATTGAAGCAGTATTTCCAGGAGAGTATGGTATTCCTCAAAAATGGTATTATCCATTGACTCGGAAGTATTGGTTCGGACACAAACAAATTAGGGACCAAAATCTCTCGAATTCGAAGAATACGATCGAAAATGAATTCTTCGAAACGGAACCAAAAGACTTGAAAATTGGAATCAAAATTCTAAATCTCTCGAAGACTTTCGACGACAAGACGTTTGTGGTTAAAAACTTAAACCTCAACGCATATGAGGGACAGATCACAGCACTGTTGGGTCACAACGGAGCAGGTATTCATCCATTTTCTAATTAGAAATGTATTTACTCTTTTATTCCTCAGGAAAGACAACAACAATGTCTATAATAACTGGTCTTTTCCCGCCTTCGAGTGGAACAGTGATAGTCAATGGGTATGATATTAGGAAAGACATCGATAAAGTCAGATCAAGTCTTGGAATTTGCCCACAATTTGATGTTCTGTTCGACGAACTGACAGTTGAAGAACACTTGAGATTCTTTTGTGAACTCAAAGATTTCGATAAAACAAAACTTAAAGAAGAGATAAGAGATATCATTAAAATACTTGGTCTCGAAGACAAGAAGAACAGCGCCTCTCAAACCCTCTCCGGCGGACAGAAGAGGAAACTTTCGGTTAAAATATTTTATAAATTAAAAGAAATTATAACTGTTTTTAACTTCAGGTTGGGATCGCATTAGTTGGTAGGTCTCAGATTGTGATTCTGGACGAACCCACTTCGGGAATGGATGTCTTCGCCAGAAGATTCATTTGGGATCTACTTTTGGCTCAAAAGTTTGATCGAACTATTCTTCTGTCCACTCATTTCATGGAAGAGGCAGATGTGAGTCCAAAACAAAAAATCATTTTTCAATTAATTTATAATTTTTTAAAGATTTTGTCGGAAAGGATCGCAATTATGTCAAACGGAGTATTGCAGTGCTTTGGATCTCCACTCTTCCTGAAGAAGAAATATGGAATCGGATATAATATGACAATCGTTAAGACTAATAAAAGCGATGTCTCGCCAATCACTCAACTTATTAGGTCTCACATCAAAGGAGCAAAACTAGAAACCTTTGCCGGCACTGAGATCTGTTACAGTCTTCCTAAAGAGCAGAGCCATAACTTTGAATATCTCTTCGCAGAAATAGAATCCAAGAAAGAAGTACTTAAAATCGATAGCTTTGGTGTTTCGATCACTACTATGGAAGAAGTCTTCCTTAAGTAAACATAGTTTTAGTCTAAGTTTTCACTAAATTTACCTCTTCTTCAACAGAGTTGGAGAATATGCGGAGGAAGGCATCAAAGCTATGAATGATGGCAATGAAGGCCACACAAGTGACACAATCACAACCGATAAGAAAGAAGTCTCAATTAAAATGGATACCAAAAGCTACGAACCAAACAGTGGTTTGTCTCTAATCTGTCAGCAATTTTATGGTCTATTATTGAAGAGAATCTTATATTCTGTGCGAAATTTGATGCTAACTCTTTCACAACTTCTGATTCCGTGTCTTTTCGCTCTTCTTGTGCTACTGATTATAAAGTCGTGGCCAAAATTTGAAGACCAACAGCCACCACTAGTATTAAGTGTGGACCACTTCGAGGGCACAGATATTCCATATTTTCTTAAAAACAAAACAAATCCAAAAGTGATTGAAATGAAGAATCACTACAAAACTCAGTTTTCAGGACAGAATAGAGTTAACGAACAGTACTTCACTACAAATAATTTGAGTCAATCTATGGTTGAATACATTTTGGAAGAGTCGGCGAAAGACATCGCGTATTTCAATCTTCACGTCCCAATCGGTGCTATGATTTGCGATAATATCGACCGAAAGTGCAATCAATCTCTCAATGAAAATGCTTTAGTATTAACGGCACTATTCAATAACCAACCCTTCCATTCAATCGGTACGAGTCTGGCGGCCCTCGATTTGGCTGTCATTCGATATTTGACACAAAATCCAAACTATTTAATGGAAGTGACTAATCATCCGCTGCCGAAGACCACTGCAGACAATCTGAAGATCGCAGAAATGAGTCAAATAAGGTTTCAGTTGTCGTGGAACCTATTATTCAGTACGTCCTTCCTTTCGGCCGGTTTTGCTTTCTTTTTAGTTAATGAGAGTTCTGTTAAACTAAAACACTTGGAAAAGGTGTCGGGAGTCAAACTTTATATCTATTGGTTGACAACATTCCTCTGGGATTATCTCATTTATATGATTGCATGCCTTTTAGTTATGTTAATGTATTACCTCTTTGGTTCGGAACCGCTCCAAACAGCTGAACTCGAGCTCAGAATACTTGTTATGTTCGCTGTCTATGGGTTTGCATTACTGCCGTTCATATATCTGCTGACATTCCTGTTTGATATGCCGTCCACTGCTTATGTCCGGATCTGTTTATTGAGTGTAATCATTGGATTTTGTACCTTTACTTCAGTGGTTATTATGGAAATTCCACTCTTAGAACTCAAAGAGATCGCAGAACTATTGGATCTAATTTTCAGTGTCTTTGTAACGAACTACGGGTTAGGACGGAGTCTATACCATCTCTATAATAACTATATGGGCATCAAATACTGCAGTTCAGCCACCATTCAAAAGGTGTGTAATACCGACACAATTAATGCCAAAGAATTTGTCGAAACCTTGAAAACGGAATTTAAAGAAATGGCGGATATGTTTGAAGGCACTCAACCTATTTTAGAACATTTGGGAAATATCAGTGTTCCCGTTCCGAAAGCAATATTACCATGTTGCAAAAGTTTGTAATCTTTACTCAATTAGAAATTGATATTAAAATTGATGTCTTTTTTAAGATAAATGTAATGACACCTGTTTTCCTTGGAATCAGAACTATCTCGGTATTGAAAAGCCTGGAATTGGATTACATTTAATAATATTTGCGATTCAATGCATTGTCTTTTGGTCTCTCATTGTTCTCATCGAATACAGTGTAATCAGAAACACAAAGAATCTCTTTTTGCGGTTATATTTATATTTAAGACAATTCTGTAAATCAGCAAAAGTTAAGAAAAATGAGTCAAAGAATGACATCGATTCAGACGTCAAACTTGAAGAGCAAAGAATCAATAATTCAGTTCTCAAAGAACTCTTCAAAACTGATGCTTTGGTGATAAAGAAGTTGACTAAATATTACGGAGACTTCTGTGCTGTCGATCGCATCTCATACGGTGTCAAAAGGGGTGAGTGTTTTGGTTTACTCGGAGTGAATGGCGCCGGAAAGACAACTACTTTTAAAATGATAACCGGAGACGAAACTATAACCAGTGGTCACATATATGTCAACGGATATGATGTCAAAGATAGTATACAAGAGGTCCAAAAACAAATGGGATATTGTCCTCAATTTGAAGGCTTATTGGAACAGTTGAGAGGAAGAGAGACTCTCGTATTGTTCTGCAGATTAAGAGGAATCAAAGAGTCAGATATCGGTCCATATATTTTGAACTTAAGTAAACTCTTGTATTTCGACACACATTTGGATCAACTCGTGAAGAACTATAGCGGGGGTACAAAACGCAAACTGAGTACAGCTTTGGTCAGTATTTTTATCTATTTTAGGATAACTTTTTCAATCAAAACTTGATTGCAGGCGATGTTAGGCAATCCTTCCGTCACTTTCTTAGACGAGCCGTCAACAGGTGTAGATCCTGTGGCGCGAAGATGTCTTTGGGATGCGTTAACCAAAAAACTGAATGAAGGCCTTTCAATAGTATTGACGTCTCATTCGATGGAAGAGTGCGAAGCTCTCAACAATCGACTCATAATTCTAGTCAACGGAAGGATCTGTTGTATCGGAAGTCCACAACACCTAAAGAATAAGTTCGGCAAAGGATATACGATTCACATAAAAGTGTGTTCTTCTGATGACTCTCTTCAGGCCATCAAAAATGTTGAGGAATTCATGGAAAAGACATTCGAAGGAACAGAAGTGAAGGAAATTCACTACAATTCACTCAATTTTCATATAAACAACACATCAATCAATTGGTCACAGATTTTCGGTGCCATTGAAAGCGCAAAACAGGAACTAAAAATTGAAGACTATTCTGTAGGACAGACCTCTTTGGAACAGATATTCTTAACATTCGCAGAGAAACAAAGAGCGGAACAAAAGTCTTGAGTCAAACAAATTTTTATTAAAAACTGAATATATTTTTTGTCAAAACATTTGTTTTGTATTAAAAGTAATTATATTTTGATTTAAACATAAACTTAAGAAATGATTATTAAAATGTAATTAAAAGCAATTATTTATATAACAAATGATTTATGAATTAAAAGTCAAAAAAGAGATAAAATATTTGTTAAAAATATAATAATTATTTGAATATTAATGGAATCAATGGTCACATCTGTACGGACTTAAGAACTGTTGGAGCGCTACTGATTTCTCTGCGATCAGATCCAAAAGATTAGCAGAAGAAAACATTCCTCTCTGGCATAAGACCGCCATATCGTATATCTGACACTTCGACAATTCGATGAAGACCTCGAAATCTTCTGCTCTTTTTCCCGAAAGTTTGATGACATCCGAAGTCATGGCACTAATCATCTGATTTTGAGTCGGTTTTAATATTGAAATCAGTTTTTTGATCTTTTCTTGTGATTCATATTTAATGAATGCGTTCTCAAGAATAGCGTTAATGTTTTGTTCGCCGAAAGCCTTAATCAATATCTTGAGTCTGTCCTCCAATTTGTTGTCGACAACGAAGTCGTAAATCTCGCCAAAAGTGGAAGAGTTTAATAATCCATTGTTTTTGTCGAGAACTGCGACAAACTCTTCGACGACAAGAATCGGAAGATCGAAAACCTGTAACTTCTGCGACAAAACCATCATTTCTGAGGCCGTACTCACGCTTTGGTCCCAAACGTATTTGTTTTGATATACGTATCGGAGAAACGACTGAATTGTCTCCGGTTTGCAAATGAACCGAAATTCAACCAAATTTTGATTTCCGGTAAACTTCTCGAACATTACGCGACTCTTGAGAGACAGCAATACCTTATGGGCCGGAAAGCGATGTTCGCCACAAACGAACCAAATGTCGGCCAAATCTTCCTTCAAATAGAAAGACATTGTATTCACTGACGAATCAATGACTCCATTGGCCACTGAGTCCATGTCTTTAATGTTGTCGAACAATATTTCTGACATTCTTTGGCTCAAAGACTTAAAAGTATTGAATACGAGATTAACTACAAATCGGTTGAAAAACAATTTTTGTTTTAAGAGACAAAACGAACAAAACTGAAGTCAAATAAAAAGTGATGAAAATGTTATCAATTGATAGACTTTTGTTGAAATCATTGCCAAAACTTTAGTCACTAATGTTTGTGTCAACCAATCAATGAATTTCTTTAAAATCATTAATTCGTTAAAAGTGTTGACAACTCTCCAAAACTCTCCAAAACATCGCCACAAACAGAATATTCTCATAACTTCTGTTACTAAACCAATTGATTCCTAGAAATGTGTTTACCTAAAGTTCTGTTCGGCCCTCAAAATGAAAAACACAATAAAATTGACTCAAATTTCAATGATTTTGAACTCAAATGTAAACAAAAAAACCAAAAATTACTTCAAACATCAAAATAAGGAATACTTCCGAGAAATGGCTTTATTTAAAAATTATTGAATTAAAGCTAAAAATTAAGATTTGCACAAAAAATTGCACAATTATTGAGAGATAATTCAAATAAATAAAATATAATCCACGAATTATAGCACACTTTATACCAATTGTAGGAAGTTTAGTGAAAATTAGTTGAAATAAATCAATTGTTTTGTAATTAAATTGATTTCCATTTAAAGACATTAAAATCTAATGAAATAAAAGACGAAAATATTTTTTGAAAATTTTTATTACGAAAACTCGAATGAAATAAAGGTTTGAATTGAATTGAGTGACAAATGAATGACAAAATTAAGTTCAATGGAGAGGAAAAACACAACGATTTTTGATTAAAAATTGTTTTTCTGTTAAAAAATTTAAACAAAAAGAGAATTCATTTACAATTTGTTTGATTAATAAAAAGTGAATTTTTTTTAATTCAAATCAATTATTAATTAATTTATTTTAATTGTGTTTTTCATATGTTATGTGTTTTTTAGGAATAATTTAAACCAAAATTACAATTAAGTGACGAAAAGAACTGAAAAAATATACTCAAAGAGAGAGATAGAGAGGAATACAGAAAACAATTTCTAAAGACTGCGATTCAAAGGATTCGTGAATTTTAATGAAATAATAACTAATGGTTCGACACTTTCGACAGACTTTCTCTCAAAATCGATTTATTCGTTTGTATTTTGTTATAAATGAAGACATAATAGACATCAGAAGTCAACTGAAGAGAGAATTGAGACACAAAAGCGATTGAAATAATAATTTGTGAAATACAAGTAAACAACTTATTCTCCCTCTCCTTCGTCATCGTCTTCATCTTCGGGACCGCCTTCCCCTTCATCTCCTTCTTCACCCTCATAGAGCTCTTCGTCTTCGACGTCTTCCTCTTCATCTCCACCCTCTTCTTCTTCCTCTTCTACGACGACAACTGACTCATCGTTTTCATCCTCTTCTGAGTCATCGTCTTCGCCGTCGAGACCTCCGTTTTCGACCTCAATGTCAGGTACGAGAAAGTATTGGAGAGGATTCGGCCACATATCGTCTTTGATTACTTCTGCGATATCGTCAGCGGAGGCGTCGCCGTGATCTGTAAACCACGTGAAAAAAGTTCGGGGATAATCCAATTGACGTTTACGTGAGTTCTTCGCATTCGAGTCGTTCTCATTCTTAGCGTTTTGCTGTTCCTGAAGTCGTTTTGACAGATCAGAGCCTTCTCTCCATTTGATTGGCGTTGACTTTGACGCCGGATCTCCTGTAAAGGATATACCATTAGTTTTAAAAACATATTTGAGAGCATTGACTGTGAGGACATACCTCCAGCACCTAAATGGAATTCCTTCTCCAGAAGGTCGTTCTCGAAATATGGGTTCTCATCGAAATAGAATTTGATTCTATAGCCAGACTTAATGTCCTCAAACTCTTCCACTTCCAACTTCGACAAAAAGTGCAGACACTCCTCCTCGTCCTCATCGAGAATGGCGGAGATTTGTGGATGATTTACGAACTGATCCAAACATTAATAACAATTATTATCATTAAATCAATAAAAGAGAAAAAAGTGGGCGAAACTGGTATTCGCCGGCCTTTCGATAATTAGCCGAACAAAGAATGTTTGCCATCAGTTCTATTGAATCAAAGACTAGATCTGTGACCAATTCATTGATTAAATCATTTTTGTTTTGTCTGTCTTTAAATCAAATAATAATCGATAATAAGATTCGATTCAATAATTGAATCCAAAAAATGGCAAACATTTTGAAATACAAGTGAAGAGTAACACAAAAGAATCGTTTGATTACTTCGGAAGAAATATAAGATAATTAAAGTGAAAAACGACTAAAAATTAATTTATATAAAAACAGAATAAAGAGTTTGACTTAAAAACAGTGTTTTTGAGTCTGAGCTCTGACTTAACAAAACAATTGTTTGTGTGTTTACAGTAAATGAGTGGAAGTGTAACAAAGGCTACCATAAGAGCGGTTTATATTGAATGAAATGACGACTAAAGCCATTGACTGATCAAACAATGAATACTTCACTAAATTGAGCCACAATTGAGTGACAATCAGATAAGGGATGAAAAACAAAGAGAAATACATATAATTTGGTTCAATACTCACAGCAGTGACCCAAAAGTTTGGGATTTTCGCAATCAATTCGTTCCGTTTCTCGAAGAAGGGTTTCCTCAGTTTATTGTACTTCTGTTCAACTTTAAGGATCTCTTCGGAAGCTTTTTCATTAAGAGAGTCGATTTCATTCTGTGTGGCATCGATTTCCTCCAAAGTCTTTTGTGTTTCGGGGTCGTAGTCACGTGACTCGTCTTCAATTTGGTCGGCGACAGAGTTGTTGTTCTTAACCTCTCCGTTGTCGACTTCGTTTTCACCCGTCTTCAACTTCTTTGACGGCGTCGGACCAGAGTTTGTGGTTGTAGTCGATGACATAATGTCTTTTTGAGAGATGACATACAATTAATGCAAATAATTAACACATTTTTGTTCATTAAATCAAAAGTCAAATCAAATGAAAGGAGACTTACATTTGAATCAAACGACACAAAGAGCGACAAAATGCAGTTAATGTGTCAAAACTGTGTTTGTCTTCGTTTAAGTGACAAACAATTAGTTGCAAATCAGTCGACAATTAGTTAAATGACAATTAAATCAATAAATATTAGCTTTTTGTGAGAACACGCCGGCTATAAATGGCTGAGTGTGCTGTTAATGCTGTGAATGGCTAATGGCTTACGAATACAACAATAGACTGCTATAGACTGTAGACTCTGTAGAGACTCAACACTCACTACAACTCAAACCCCAATACTTTGAGCCAATGCTTGCTTTCAGTCAATGCTTTGCTTTCAATATAAAACTCAATACTAAACCAATTGCTATATAATTGTTTCAGACGTTGTGTTCAAAACCAATGCATTTCTATGGAGGAAATGGCGATCATTTTAGACTAGAGCTCAACGCCTGATACGACTCTCCACACAACGGGTTTACATGTTTTATATGTTTTTCTATATATTCCTATTAAAGCACTTATAAACCCGACTCTACTCTCGTTTTCCGATAAGACCTGTCTCTATGTCATCACTGATAGGCTATTGAAAGGTGTGGTCTAAATATCGTCTAAATATCACTTTTCTTACTCAAAACAAAACTATTTTTCTCTCATTTTCATTGTCTAACAAATATTTAAATGTGTTCTTCGGCTAAACAAATGTCTTATAATAATTGGTATTTATTGATACCATCGCAAACACTTGAGTAAACAATCGGTGCGAGTGTCAGACGCATCTGTGTCTGAACTCTTTGATACTGTTGCCCACTCTCTCTGTCTCACTCTCTCTCCCTTTTCCTCTGTGGTGTGTCTCGTCTGTTGAATGAGTGTCAGCATCGACGACAACAACAGCTCCATGTGCTCGAAATGCCGGCGAAAGTCTGTGTCAAACGTTCGCATACAATGCAAAATGAATCAGTACTTGTCGTCCCGATTGCAGTCATTTCCCCCATCGATATCACTATCATTACTGACACCAAGACTACCACTGCCGGCACCCGATCTCCTAAATTTGAAATACGGGAAATACTATCGAGTAGAGCACTATCCCAATGGAATGGCAAAAGTATTACACCTCTATTGGGACGAAATAATGCATTTAACCGCAGAAGAGAAGAACGAATTGTCGCTCGAATTCCTAAAAGAAAGCTTTCGAGAGGAGACACCAAATGTCGCCAAATATGTCATATCTATAGTACACAACGCGGCCTCATATCTACCAGATTTGCTCGAATACTTCGCTATGTCTGAGCCTCACCTCACTGTCAAAGCAGGAGTTTTGGGTCACTCCGGTTCTGACATCGAGACGACCACAATGCAGGCCTATAGGGATAATGTATGTGATTATCCATTCCTTAATCATAATCCAAGACTAAAAGTGTCCCACAAAATGTCCCGATTATTGACAAATAGTTGTAATTTGAGACAACAGTTATATTAAGACTAAATCTCGTTATTTATCATAAATTGGTTGCCATTGAAGACAGAGATTATCACTAATTCTTAGAAGATTTCACTAATTTTAGTCTATATTTGAATTATATCTTCAAATGAATAGTATTTCACATAAATTATAATTTTTATGAAATAGTTTTCAGAAATTAATGTTTTCCTAAAAATGGCGCCAAATGTTAGTGATTACCACCAATGAGTTGATCCAACACTTCAGGCCTTCTTTCAAACTTTATTAAGGGTTTGATTTAATTAGAAATTGTGTGAAACCATTCAAAATAAGTAAATTATTTAATAGAATCCATAGATATTCATAATTATCACTAATAAAAGGGTTAACGTGACTTATGATAGTGACCTTCACAATGGCAATGGCAATGACAATCACACAATTACTTCCTTTTCTTTTGATATTTGAATCAAATTATCAGATATTTTGTGAATAATTATTGTTTGAGTTCTCTTCCAATGATTTAAATTATAATTAAAATAATATCCTTTGGTTTTAAACCATAATTGACATCAAAATGTAGTTCTTTCTCAATGAAGAGATTTATGCGAAAACAGTATTAGAGTTTGTCTTTTAATTTAATTCTTAGAATAGCTTTTTATTGTTCACTGATTTTGGGTTTAATTTTATTTAAATATTTTGCGAACAATTTTAACGAAATATTTATTGTTTGAACGATAGGTCCATAAGAACTATAGCAACGGGACGTATAGATATGGACCACTTCATCAAATATCATTAGTCGGAACAGTTCACGAAGAAGTTGGTGGATATTTTCCTGAGATTCTCTCGATGTTAGAGGAGTCGCCTTTCCTTAAATATGTTATGCCGTGGGGTCACATGTCTGCCGTCCGTATGGCAACTCCTGAAGAGTCTAACGATGGGCCTATTCTTTGGATAAGACCCGGAGAACAGCTCATACCTACAGCAGATTTAGCCTCAAAAACTCCTAAAAGCGGTCATAAGAGACAACAGAGTGAACTCAGGAGTTTGCAGCTCAGGAGGACGAGTGAACCGCGAGAAATGATGTTTGAAGACAGGTATCCATTTATTTCAATGACTAAAACATTTGATTATTTTAAATGTCTTAATAATTGTGTGAAACCTATGTTTCAGAACCCGGTGTCACGCAGACCACGTCGGACAAGGCTTTGACAGACAGACAACAGCTGCGGTCGGAGTTTTGAAAGCAGTCAATTGTGGTGAGCAGTGGTCTCAAAATCGTGTTACAAAAGATGTGGTGGCATTCCATGCGGCAGACTTTGAAAAGTTAACTCAAAAGCTACAGTTAGACCTTCACGAGCCTCCCGTCAGTCAGTGTATCACTTGGGTAGAGGACGCAAAACTCAATCAACTCCGACGCGAAGGCGTCCGCTTTGCCCGCATTCAACTCCACGACAACGACATATACTTTTTACCCCGAAATATCATTCATCAATTCCGCACTGTTTCAGGTTTGTCTCATTTAATCCTAATTCTTAACATTGGATCAGTTATTCTTCGGTTCATTCTTTAGTTTATTTTAATTTTTAATATAAATTCCTTTTTTGAAGCCTTTAATAGAAATTCTTGTTTAGAGTCAGTGAGAGTTTAGTTGTTTTAAGATTACATCTATTTTCCGGTTTTTGATTACAATTATATTTAACTGAATAATCAATTACTCGTTAAATAAGTATTATTTATATTCTGTGCTCAAAGTTATAAGCGATGGTTATATGAGTTATGTTTTGCCGATAATTACTATATTTTATCGATTAATCTAAAAATAATAGCAGAATATGGGATATTTGGGAACGATTTCAGTCATGAATTGAATTTCAGAAATTAATTATTCAATTGTTTTGATATTATTGTAATCAAAAGGAAAGCCTATCGAAGCAGAAATATAAAGAAATGATAATTTAAAATGCGTTTAATATTTGATTTGTTTGACGAAAGAAGTGATAAATTATATTAAAGAGTGTTTTATGTTTGTCCAGCGGTTTCATCGATTGCATGGCACGTAAGGCTCAAACAGTATTATAGAAACGGAGAGTCAAAAAAAGACAGCAAAAGGAGTTATAAGATGTATGTCTCAGACAAGAAGAACAATAAAACAGAACACAATAGTAAAGACTCGAAGGAAAAGATCGATAGAGTGAAGCGAAAAATATTCAATTCTTCGGCCACCGAAGAGTCGATGTCTCCCTCCAAGAAAATGGTTCAGCTGATAGAGTCGACACCCAATGACACCAATAAGCAAACGGAGAACAATATCGACAAACAGAATAACATCGATATGAGTGAACAGCACAACAACGTTAAAGTCGAAATCAAAGAGGAATTTAAGACAGAGTCTGTTGATTGCAATGAGAATGTTGTGAACCCGTCGCACATCACTCCACACAACAACTCAATGCCAAATCAAACTCCACTTAACTCTAACGTGACTTAAAGTCCAAGACTTGTCCTTAAATTTGATATTTAATCCGATTTAAGAACTCATTTGTCCAAAAGATGTCGAACATTGAGAATGAGATCAGATTTTTAGTGAAACTAAAACTAATTGTAATTATTTTTTATTATTAATTATTTGTAAATATTTTTAATATTATTATTGTTTTTCCGATTTCTTCCCAAAAGAACCAAAGGTTTGAAAATAATTATAAATAATATAAAACTTAATATAAATTAATTAATTGTCTCTTAATTTAAAACTATTCCTCATTTGATAGAAATATCACTTTTGTTTGACTCCATTCCCCTCAACAGACACTTTAATTGTGTTTTAATTCGATTTTATTGTTATATTTCGCTCTTTTCTCTCTCTTTATGTCCGAAATGTTTGTATTTTCAATGGAAGCAAACGTTGGAAGTCGTTATTCATTGGCATATATTCTCATTTGTTATTAACATTTATCACTAATTATAACAAATAAGTGATTATAATGTAGTTATCAAATGTATAAACAAATTTCGAATAAAATACATATTATTCTGAACAGACTATTTCTAAGGGGTTGGGATAAACACACGTTTAGGTGGATTAACCAATAGTGAGGTGGGAAAGGGGTAGAATTGTGGGGATAGGTGGTAAAGGGCTGAGCCTGAAAAAAAAGGTAACCAGTATTACCAGAAATTTGTATAAAATTGGAAAAAATACTGAGAAAAATGTTTATTAGACTTTAATATGTGCACTCAAAAATAATTTGAAAATAAATGTAACAAAATTCAAAATTGAATTGAATTGTAATTAATCATATAAAGTATAAATTCGATTCTGGCAGTTTCGATTATATCATTTTTCGAATTTAGTAAGCATTTTCGGTAACAAAGAATGCTCAGAAGGGAAATATAATGTTAACAAAAGCATACTGGAAAGTAAAAACGACTTTAACTTTAACTGATTTCTCCAATAGAATAGTGTTTGGAATAGTGTTTTGTTTTGGAATTGATTTCTGATTTAATTCATTGTTTTTTATCAATTGATTTCTTTTATTTTCTGCAATTTGTTTGTAATTTCTGAGATATGAGTAAAGGAACTGATTTAAGTGAATTTATAATAAATGATTTTCTATTAAATAAAAATTTGTTTTTTGTTTTTAAGTTTGTTTAAGTGTTTTCCGTAACTTCCCATTCATTAGCAAAATTAGTTCCCTTTTATGACACTATTCTATCGGAGAAATCAGTTAAAGTCTATGAAAAGCTCGTGAATTGATTCTTGTAGAAGATTTCTCTGCTTGGGGACTTTAAGTTCAGTCTATAGTTGCTTAAGCTTTTACATTCTCAAACTCATAAACTTTGAGACATCACTTCGAATAATCTTTTATAACTAAACCATGATCAATTAACTAAAATAATTTTTCAGTTATTTTTATTAAGAAATTAAAGTTAAGACTAGTTATTGATCGTTATAATCGAATTAATGCTGTTTCTCAAAACAAATAAATAGATAAGATAAAGGAAATATTTGTAAAGTTGAGGTATATTAATTTTTTTACAATTCATGAAATTTAATATATTAATCAAGTTTTATATACATTTTAATAATTCATTGTTCATAAATTATTAAAATATATAAAATTATTTGTTCGATACAATTATTTATTCGTCTAAAATTGTTCAATTATATGTTTATTATGAAAAAATTTCTGGGTGTTTTTTTAATGAATAGTTTTAATGCTGGTCATCCTGTTTTTAAATTTTTTGATATCATGTGGCGTTACTTCTGCTAACCCCCTAGAAATAAGCTGATTCTGAACTTTTTATTCCACTTTTTATATAAAATTCTTTTTCGAGAAATTTATGTTTCATTTATTTGGTGTTCAATCCATTTAAAGATAAATCGGTACAAATTCTGTGCTATATTTAAACAGTTTGTTATCTGTTTTATTATAGCCATCAGGTATTGGGTTTGAGCCACACATTGAGCGCTCGATTTCTGATTATTTATGCAGAAGGAGTGGGTATTTACTGTAAATAATGACCATTTGATGCACAGAATATCAATTTATGAAAATTCCAAACCATTTCGATATTCTTTTACTGAGTTTTTGATGGAAATCATAAATATTCTGTTCTTTCAAACGAATATTCACTGAATTCAACAAAAGATTAGAATCACTCATAAAAGTGTACACAAAAAGTGTTTATTCATTTAAATTCAATCCATTCTTCTATAAAATGCCATTCATTTGCATAAAAATAAGTTTTTATTTAAAGTCATTTCAATCGAGACTTTTGTATACTTTTTTGTCTAACTTTATGTGAGCACTCATTCAACAATTCATATTCCAATCCCTTTGGGATATCCTCCAAATTTATGAGATTCTATACATCAGTCAACTCTATTAGATGATGAGTTCATTAATTAAGAACTAAAATGTAATTCATTTCACGAATTGTTTGGATATATTGATGCAATTCATCTAATGTTGACTCAAATGACGAAACGAATCACTATATCTTTAATTTGATTTTCCTATACTTCTCTATAAATTAATAATTTATTCGTTGATTGAGTGGATTTCATACCAATTTTTGTCATGTCCTCAGACTGGACTTCTGAATGCCTACTGATCAGTAAATTTTAAAAGCTCTCGTAGACTCAACGTTTCTAAAAAAATTCTGAAGCAATTCCTGAAATATTATTCTTTGGATCTTCTCTATTGATTTATGGGTATATTATTGATGACAACTACTTTATCACTGAATGCAAAGTTATGTTGTTTTTGTGTCAATATTTTATATAATCCAACATTTCTTATGATTTATCTCCAAATAAATGGATGAATGATTGGATTCAATTCAAGAACTTTTGTTTGACTTATTTCTTGACTTTTGAGTTAGAAATTCAGCAAAAATCCTAATATATTGTATTAATTCATTAATCTTGTTAAGAGTTCATTGAATTTTCTTTAATTTAATTGTATAATTAGGATGATATTAGTATGATAACCTTCAAATTTAAAAGATATTAAATATCAAGTTTAATTAAGAGGAGTGTAAATTACATCATAGACTAATGCCGAATAACATCCACAACAGTTAAGCTACTATTTCCGTAAACTGGATCGATATTAGCTCAGCCAATGCAATGCCACTTCTCTGCCGCAGTCTATTTGCAGCCAAACCATTGCTTACATCAGTGTCTGTGACGACTATAGCCTTCTCTCTGTCTGTTCTCTGGTGTTCTGCAATACACAACTGTACTGAAGAGTCGCCAAAAGTATTTCTGAAGAAATAAACAGCAAAACTCTCACTTTTATTGCATTCATTAAATCAATTTGAGTTATATTCTTGATATTAGTTTACTTTAATCAATAAATTAATTAATATTAGTTTACTTTAATTAATTAATTTATGAAAAATCAAATTTAATCGATTAAAATGTGGAATATATGTCGCGCTCCATGTCTTCATTCGGCATCAGATAAAGTAAGTTTCAAACAGAGTTTGATGTCATTAATCATTTTGAATTCATTTGTTGATAATATTCATAAGTTTCGGACAGTGTTTAGCTCATAAGTTATCCTCTTTAAGACCATACCTGAGCAATACCTATACACTGGGTTTGATTAATATTTGTTTGTTCAGTATTTGGGTGAAAGTTATGACATTCAATGAGTGCTTATTAAATGTAATACTTATTTGTATTCCGATTGCAATTTATTGTTCACATCAACTCAAATGTAGACCAAAATACCGGTTAATAATCGTTTGATTCAAAGAGTTATTCGTCACTCAATTCATAGGATAAATAAAAGTGCGATCAATACTTACTTCAAAAACTAATTGTTTGCTCTTCTGATATGTTGTGCCCATTATTTTTCTCAATAGAGCCCTTTCTTTGTGGCGGACATCGAAAAACTCTTTACTCAAACACTTACTTAAGTTATAAAAAGTTAGACATCTTTTGACAATTGAAGCGAAAGTAGAGCACAAATTAAAGTGAAAGTTCAACCAAACAAATATAATCCAATATTTCCATAATTCCTTTTTAGTTGAGCTCACATTCAATCGATTCGAGGAATATATTCAATGCTAATGAAGCGACCAAAAGTAGGTCTCTTTGACTCTAATCACATATCTAGTGGTTATCCTTTGAGAATCTATTCATCATTTTGCCCCTCAAATCATACTTTTCCTGATAACAGAAGATTTTTACTTCTAATTTATTGCTCTTATATCCAAAGATTTACTTAATTTGAATAATACATAAAATTTCTAAGAAATATGTAATTAATCCTAAACCACGTATTAGTCTCATTTCAATGTCAAATATTTACATTACTCATTTTTATCCTTAAATGATGCAAAAGGTCTCTCTCTCTCTCTCTCTCTCTCTCTCTCTCTCTCTCTCT
>JAQIXD010000174.1:0-36169 GCA_034699985.1 Minunthozetes semirufus
GATTCTTAAATGTTAGCTTAACTGCGCGTCTGATACTATAAAGTTAGCTTGATGATTCTTAACAGAAAAATCCGGTAATAATATATCAACAAAATATATTAAAATATGTTTATTCTGTTTATTCCTTCGAAATATTTGAATTAGGAATATCTCATCTTTTATTTTGTTTCAATCCTGGAGATAATGGAGAATTGGAGAGCGCTTATATGATTACAAATGCCTTTCTTCAATCTTCACAGGTATATCTGTCTAAAGCTTTGTCTAAAGCCAGGGAGCATGAATAATTTAACAAATTGAGCATGCTTAACTCTATTATTGAAAGTAGGTTTATCCTGAAGACATTTAAAAGTATTCCTTTGGCTTTTTTTATTTAGAATTTATTATAGTTTCACAAAAGAAATCAATTTCAATTGAAATGACAAACTCTAATATATTCTCTAAGATTAGTTTTTTCTTATTCTCTTGAATTCAATATTTATTTGAAGCTCTAAGACATTCACTTATTGTAAGTTTATTATAACAGAATTAAGTCATAACTCTTTTGTGATTCTAATTCTGGAGAAAAGCTTTTTGTAATGAAATTCTTATTCAATAGTTTTATGAATGAACTGTCAATCAATTTAAAGCATATTATTATGCAATAAATCATTATATTATACGCCTTTTATGACTCAATAAATTAAGTGATGTCGTGAATGTCATTCATTTGATGAATGGCCTAAAAAATATTGAATTTTCAATTAATTAAGTGATTAATGAATTTCAGGGTATTTTCGTTTCGATTCTCTATTGTTTTCTCAACACTGAAGTCCAAACAGTGATCCGAAACGTGTATTTAAGAGCATCGATGAGAAGAGACGCTAATCCTAACAACACATTCAGTTTCTATCGCCAGAACTCAAGTAAAAGACGTATGAGATTCATATCCCAAACTTCAGCCTCTTTTGTGTCTAACTGGGAAGCAGGTCCTCATCAATGCACAGACAAAGTTAAAGTTACCAGAGATAATGATCTAGAAATGGATGAACTGAAGCCCAACCCGTCTTCCCAACGAAAGCAATCAAAAAAAGGCGACAAAACGAACAGTTCGTCAGTGAATCGAAAGTGCCTCATATACAGAGATGGACAGATCGAAAGGTTTAAGCCACCTGTGCTCGTGGTCTCTCAAAATGGAAGTGATAATCAAAACCATTAAAACATATATCATATGATACCAAATGACAAGAAATCAATTTAATAGAAATGAAATAATACAGACATTAAGTGAATGTTATCTTGTTTTCCAAAAAACATGATTTTATGATATTCTGAGCTTAAACTACCAAATGTTTTCCATTAATTTAATTGAATGAAAGGTATTCACGAATTTTGCATAAATTAATTCTTATGTAATGTTTTTATATATTATTTATATTCACAAAATTAATTGAATCCATGCATTCAATCCATTTGTTTTGATCACTAAAACGCTGTTAACTATAAATTATTTTTATTTTATTATGTAATCAGAAGAATAAAATCTAATTAGAGTGAAGAGTGAACCTGATAATGGTACTGATACTGATGCTGGCAATCAATGGCAATGGCTTTCCTCTAATTTCGTTCCAAATGAAGTCTTCTGCCAGACTTTTATTCGTGTGTCTGACAGACAGACAATTCAATTATTTTCATATACTATGGCTTCTAATGAAACCAAAAAATAAAACCAATGATTCCTTAATTATATTTTTTTCTATTTGATGTTTTGCCGATTTATATATAGAATTATATATTCATTTCATTGATTTCTTGCCATTTCTTGCTAGATAATAGAATTACTTATATTATAAATTATACAATATTAGTATTAAATGATTTTCTCAAACTATGAGCGGGTATTATAGAAAAATCTTTGAAGAAAACATCTTTTACATGAAATTAGTTATTATATTATAAGATAATCGCTTCATTTGAAGTGATCTTTTAGTCGGTAAAACACTTTGAGAACACATTGCAATCATTAAATTATTTCAGCATGGTAATTCAAAATTTAATAGCATGGTAAATTTGATAAAATCAAATATTGAGAGCACAACATCTTTCATATTATGACACATTATTAGTAAAATAAAAGATTTGACAAAGAAATTAAAGATCCAAAAACTTCACTTCAATTTCATCTCTTTATATTGAAACTGTTGTGCCATAAGATCTCCGATATTAGTCTACTCTTTATCTTAATATTATTTAATAATAACTTTTATTAAATAAATTTTTGTTGTTTAATGAATCCAAGTATCAAATGAAGAGACATATCCTTCGGATAAAATGAAATGGAACTTCTTATCGCCATATGTTGTCTCAAAAGAAGAAAAACTCGACAATTTTGATATTGAAATGATCATGTTCAATTGAACATAAGTCACCAAACGCTTATTTGAATTTCACGATTGAATCGATAAAAATTCTACGAATGAAAAGCGAAAAACACTTTTATTTGCATTTGATTTCCAATAAATGAATGAATAAATAAAAAAAATCACTTTATTTGAGTTCAGAGAAATCTTATGAAAGAATTTCAATTTCTAAAAAGAGTACTTCATTTTCCAATTTTGCAAATATTGTCAAAATTCAAAGACTTTTCTTTTTTGTTAAATTTAAGTTTAAATCATTCAAAATGTAATTCAAATAACAATAAATTGAATTTTATTGGTTTGATATGATATAGTATTTTCATTCATTTATATATTCATTTGTGAATTCAGTACAAAATAATAATAATAATGAATTTATTTGGAAACTGACTCAACATTTCGATTCTCTCTTATTATATAAGATTAGTCTTTCAAATACTGTCACTCGAAAGCAAATAAATGATTCAATGAATTTAGTTAATCAATCACAAATGTAATATGAATCGAGCAATATTATAATGAGCTATCATGATCATACATGTATGGTTCAACGATCCAATGCTTGATGAAACAGTTCCATTAAGTCATGAATAAGTTTATTTAACTCTCTTATGTGGGCAGTAATAAGATATTTCTCTGATGTTTTATTAACCAGGATGCAAATTAATATGAAAATTCTACACGTTTTGCCTTTTAACATTTCCTTATTCAGTTAAACCAAAAATAAAGATTTACCTCTATCTTTTACTGATGAGTATATAAAATAGATTAAATTTATCATGATGACAACTTTAGTTAGAGTAGTAGTGCCTACAGATGTATGATTACAACTGAAGATTTGAATAAAGAATATTAATATAAAATTAGCTAATATTTTTGTTAATTTAAATTCATTTCAATACAATACCTGTATTTTGAGTGATTCTCTCATTGGATTTCATTAAATATACTCTAATATTAATAATAGAATTTGTTTTTCTCTCTTTTCTTGTTTTTATTATTTGAGTTTTCTGTAATATACTGTAATTTAGTAAATAATTTTTACTTCACGTTTGTCTTCCACTCAACAGAATTACAAAAAAAAACAATATTGCTTTTATTGCATTTAAGAATGAAGACTAAAACATGTTGACAAATTAAGTTAAGTGGTAATTGAATAAAAAATTTGAATATTTCAATCATAATTATTTTGTATATTATTATTTTATTATTACTTTTACTATGATTCACGTATTAAAACTCTAATCAATAATTGACATCAAATCTCATTTGAGACCATAATTTTAGGATAGAGTTCATCGATATCTAACAAAACCTTATTTTCATTGAATTGCTCTTTTTATTTTTGTCTTATTTTATAGATTTCCAAAATTCAATAAAAATCTCCAATAATAGCAAACGAGAGAAAATATAGAAGATTTGAATTATAGTAGAATCAATAGGATCTATTACAGCCCAGATTCTGAGCCCCAATAATAATTAATAAATTGAAAGTAAGCCTAAAGTTATCAATTGAGAAATAATGAGTTCATTGAAAAGAGTAAAAGAGAAAAATAAAGCCTCTTTAGTGTATTATTGGCCTATTGTCAGCATGTTCATTTCCTTTACTAGAATGAATGTGAATGGTTTATTAACGGAGAATATGCTTTCATTGAATTCAATTTTTTTGAGAATTTTATTAAATTTTAATTTCAAAAATGTTTTTCTCATTTTTGTACTGAATTATGAATTGAATGAAAACAGTGATAATAAACATCACTATTAAAAGATTTAATCTATATTTGAATTGAATAAATGTTCACCGATTAGTATAAGATTTAAATTAAAACTTTTAATTTTATATTAAATTCATTGATATTTAAAATTAGAAACAGATGTGTTGCAAAAAATGTTAAGATTCTCAAAATATATGATCAAATTAAGGTTATCATAATTATCATAATTTCTTAAAAGTGAATCTTTTTCATTGATTTATCAAATCATTGAATTAATCAAAGAATAAAAACTTTGGAATTAAACAAAAAGTCTATTAAACTATTGGCAGTCAATCAAAATGTATATTCTTATGCCTTAATCTGACTAATTGTGAGACAAATAATTAAAATAAACAATAAAATGTTAATGAACTCAACAAATCAACTAAAAAAGAGATACGAGAAAACATATCTTCAACATTTTTAAAAAGTCGAGTAAAAATACTCATGATTATTATTTATAATTTTGGAACATTATCTATTGTTTATTTAAGAATTATCTTGATCAGCAGTGTTTAATTGAGCAATAAGAAAAAGTTATCTTAAAAAATTCAGTTAACCAATCACATATAATAAAATGACTTTATCACCTTGATGAAAAGTAAAACTTCCTTCAAGGGCATTTAAAAAATGACATTGAAATATATAACTTAAAAATAAGATAACAAGTAAAATTTAATTTCACTCTTTTTATGCATTAACTCAATGACAAAATCGTTATATCAAGTAATAAAAGAGACCAAATGTTCGAACTTTAATATATTGTTTACAACAATTATCACAAATAAATGATAAATATTTACATAAAAAGAAATAAAAATTGTTTTATTCTACAATTTGTACATTATTTGATACATTTATTAGCAAGTACATTTATTTCTGTAAATCATTTTCTATTAATTATCTTTAATATAGAGTCAATAAGAAGACAATGCAAATAACTATCAGTTATTTAGTTGTTTAATACCAAAGATGTATTTCTAAAAGAAATTGAAAATCAAAACATAAACAACAAAAAGATGAGAAGTCGAAGCAATTCCGGGGTTCGCCTCGACTACTACCAGAGGATTGTCTATCGAACTATTTTAGACCATCAGGTATACCATCAAAAATAATATTTTCAATTTAATTAATATCTGTTTCGCTCAGAATCCTGTGACGGGTCTATTGCCGACCAGTCATTACCATAAGAATGAGCCGCAATCAGACCACGCGTGGGTCAGGGATAACCTCTACTCGATTCTGTCCGTTTGGGCACTTTCTATGGCTTATAGGAAGAATACAGACTTAGATGAAGACCGAGCAAAGACTTATGAATTGGAACAGTCGTGCGTTAAACTAATGAGAGGTCTTTTGATGGCAATGATTAGACAAAAGGACAAAATCGAGTCATTCAAAGAAACGCAATCAGTTTCTGATGCATTGCACGCAAAGTACTCTTCGGAGACAATGTTGACAGTAGTAGGGGATCACGAATGGGGTCACTTGCAATTGGACGCCACCTCTTTGTTTCTTCTT
Organism: Minunthozetes semirufus; assembly: GCA_034699985.1. Taxonomy (NCBI): domain Eukaryota; kingdom Metazoa; phylum Arthropoda; class Arachnida; order Sarcoptiformes; family Punctoribatidae; genus Minunthozetes; species Minunthozetes semirufus. The sequence continues at coordinate 5,666 of JAQIXD010000174.1, forward strand.
ATTTTGGCTCAAATGACAGCTTCTGGTCTTCAAATTATCTTTAATTTAGATGAAGTGGCGTTCGTTCAGAATCTTGTCTTCTATATAGAGTCAGCCTATTGTATACCAGACTATGGTATATGGGAGAGGGGGGACAAAACAAATCATGGATTACCAGAACTCAACGCCAGTTCTATTGGTTGGTCTCATTCTTAACCATTTTATTCGTTATTTTAATTAATTTCTTTGATTTGACTTAAGGTATGGCCAAAGCAGCGCTCGAAGCCATGAATGAATTGGATCTGTTTGGAGGAAGAGGTGGTCCTTCCTCAGTGATTCATGTTTTGGCAGATGAGGCACAGAAATGTCATGCAGTCTTGCAATCAATGCTTCCTCGAGAGTCAAATTCGAAGGAAGTGGACGCCGCTCTTCTCTCAATTATTGGTTATCCGGCGTTTGCTCTCGAAGACAAAGAACTCATTCATTTGACTCGAAATAACATAAAACAAAAACTTCAGGGAAAGTATGGCTGCAAACGATTTTTAAGGGATGGCTTTCGAACTGCAAAAGAAGACCCGACGCGACTCTATTACGAGCCCTCAGAGCTAAAGGTATTTGAGAATATAGAGTGCGAATGGCCCCTCTTCTTCTGCTATCTCATTCTCGATGGACTCTTTAATGGTAATCGAGATATGGTCGAAGAATATTCAGAAGCTTTGGAATCACTATTAAAGAAGACAGAAGACGGCCTTAAATTAGTTCCAGAGATGTATGCCGTCGCCGGACATCTCGTAGAAGAGGAATACAAAGAACCGCACAGTCAAGAACGATATGCAATCGGGTCCTGTCCTTTCATGTGGGCTCAATCTCTATACATCGTTGGACGCCTATTACAAGAAGGCTTTATAGCTCCGGGAGAGTTGGATCCACTCAATAGAAGACTCGGTTCTGAGAAGAAGCCCGACGTTGTTATACAGGGTTTGTCCCAAACTATTCGATAATTATTATCAAATAATTTATTGAATTTATTTGGAATTAGTTGTGATATTAGCCGAAGACTCAAAAGTTCAGGAAAGGCTCAGACAATATGACATTAATGTTCAAAGTGTTGAAGAGGTGGCACCAATTGAAGTACAACCGGCCCGAATGCTCAGCCATTTATATGCATATTTAGGTTACAGCAAAAAGTTATCGCTTACTGGCCGTCCCTCTCGAGAGTTGGGTCCTCTGAGCACAAGTAAATTATACTCTTTGCACGACAAGGTCTTCGCGTTTACACCTCAGGTCTGTCCCCAAAACAATTATTTATCAAATAATCACAAATTGTTGTGAAATGTCTGTCAGTTTGTGGACGAACGCCGTTATTATATCGCTTCTGATACTAACCTACTGTTGGATATATTCAAGTCTGAGATCGCATTCTTGAAAGTGAATTGGCGAATGTTAGGTCGTCCCACAGTTGTCATTCCACTCAGTCATAGAACTATTAATGAAAACGAAAGAATTCCGGTTTCAATGATATCCACTTTAAAGAAGTTGAAAAGTGGTTATTTGAACGGAACTCGAGTTGTTTTGGGAACACTCGAAGAATTCCTGAGCACTTCTTGCATAACAAGTCTCGGCTTTTTGTCCAACACTGAAGAGGGAGATCCGGACGGACTCAATGAGAGCGTCAAAGATTTCCTCGAAAGAGAACTGAAAAAGCCTTTTGTCCGGAAAGTGTCACATCAGGTGTCGGCAAAACGAAAAATAAGTATCCGCTCCCGAAAGTCAGGAGTGACCGGAATAATAAAAAGGACGCGTTCTATTCAAGTGGATCAATACGATCCGGGTATAGTCAACACCTTTTGTTTACTTTGAATGTTTTGAACGCATTTTTTGTTTATTTGTTTTATTGTTTTGTCGATTATTTGCCATTAATTCAGATATAAGTCAATTGAGATCTTCTTATATCGAAAGTAAAGCTCATTCACTACAAAGCAGTTCATCGAAGCCTTCTTCAGAGCATTCGAACGCATCGTCGACCCATTCCTCGCCACTGCACGACCAGATAACACCATTACCTCATGAAAGTATGGACACGACTCCTATCTTCCATGACTTACAGAGATCTGAGAAAAGATTGAGGACTATGTCTGAGCTGCACATCAATGAAGATATCAAAGATGAAGAACTGTTAACAATGTATAAAGAGGCTGAAATGTTAGAGGAACAGGCAGATATTCTTCACTACCTCTGCTTCAATAAGTTAGTCATTTATTAGTCAAAAGTTATTAAAATAATTCTTTTACTCAAATATTATTCCTTTTCAGAGGTCTTCAGTGGGACACAGGTATGGGCGGCGATAAACCGGTGACTGTCAGAGATCTTCTCAAAGAGGTTTACGAGAAGGCGTGCACTGAAAAGAAATGGGCGTTAGTCAGACACTCGGCCGGAATGCTCGGTAAACAAGTAGAGGATTTGGCCAAATCTGTGACCGATCTTCTGGTCAGACAAAAACAAATAACAGTAGGAATGCCTCCGCATTACGAACAGGCAATTATTCGTCCCCTTCCGACAAAGGAATTGCGTCAAATCATAGACCAGACTCATGGCGGAGATCAGAGCACTGCTATGTTGACTCTGGAACTCCTCATTTACTTATCGATGTTTATTAGGACTGAACCACAATTATTTCAAGAAATGCTTCGCCTCAGAGTTGGACTAATCATACAAGTGATGGCCTCAGAGTTAGCCCGAGCTCTCAAATGTGACGGCGAAGAGGCGTCAGAACATTTGCTTAATTTGAGTCCTTATGAAATGAAAACTCTTTTACACCATATTCTCAGCGGAAAAGAATTCACTATAAAAAGCGGTAAAAATTATTCTTATATTTAAATGAATTGAATTTAATATAACTCTATTGTGGAACAGCACGCAGTGGTCGGGTATCCATTATGAATGACCATATGATCGCCAAAAAGAGTTTTGTGGACAGCATATCACCCCTTTCGGAGGGCAGTATTAATGAAAATAGCGATGAGTATGGATTCGAAGGGGACAGACAGGGACAATGGCTCAGACGGAGACGACTCGATGGAGCTCTTAATCGAGTGCCAATTGGATTCTATACCCGAGTTTGGAGTGTTTTGGAACGGGTGGGTCTCAAATAAGTGTGAAGTCTTTAATTGATTATTAATTAATAAATTGATTGATTAGTGTCAGGGAATATCAATTGAGGGACGGATTCTTATGCAACAGTTGACCCGAGAAATGACTTCAGAAGAGCTCAAATTCGCTCTTCAGGCAGAGTCTGTCCTCAATTGTGTTCCACAACCAGAATATCGACAACTTATGGTCGAAGCACTGATGGTATTGACTATTCTCGTCGAAAACGAAGGAATCAAACATTTGGGGGGAATTATAAACATCGAACAGTTGGTACACAAAGCAAACCAGATCTTCCTCGACGATCAGGTCTAACACGACTTCCAATAATTAATTGAAAACTTATTTTAAAATTAAATGATTTCTTAGCGACTAATCAATGGCGACGCAACACTTTGCTGCGCCTGTAATGCTAATCAGCGCATAACCTATTGCGGAGGCGCCGCCAATATTTGTCAGGTATTCATCAGTTGTTTCCTTTTGATAGAAGCCATCACTTAATGAGTTATTATTAATATTTCTTTTCAATTGAAAAATAGCACTTCTATGACAGCGCTCCGTCTGGTAATTACGGGACAATGACTTACCTGATTAGAGCTGTGGCCACAACTATGGACTGCTTTGCTAACAACGGAGACGACTGCACTGTCAGCTGAAGATCAGGTCCAAAGATAAAACTTATTATTCATATCTACTGAATGGGAATCTCTTCTAAAACTTGTTTTAACAAATATTTTGAAATTTAATCAATAATTCTATTTAACTATTTCTGGCGTTTAAACCCCAAATTCAAAGCTCCAGTCGTTAGAAAAGATTCAATTTCTCTATAATCCTCAAAAGTACTCCCAATCCCGAGGAATGACTCAAAAATTGACTAAATTTTAGCCAAATTTTACAAAAAAATAATTCTCATTATTACTGAGATTAGACTTAATTTAAATGCATTTATGAATAATTAGTTGAAATAAATTCAATTACTTTTATTTAATATCATTTTATGTGAAAACTATTTTCAATTAATCTTTTTATTACTAAATATTATTATTATTATTGTATTTATAATCTGTTAATCAATTTATTATTATTTTGTTGTAATTTATAGAATTCGTTATATTTTAGAATTAATTTTAATATTATTTCAAATATTCTTATTTTTAGGAAAGTTTTCTCTAATAAAGTGCCAAAAGAATTCAATTTTAAGTACTTTTTTGTGTGATATGTAATCAAATGATTTTATTTAAATATATATTAAAATTGTTTTGATTATTGATTACAATTAAAATTTTATTTAATTAATTAAATCTTATTTTTCTTCAAATTCTTAAGATTTAGAGAACTATAGAATCAAAGAAAACGTTTTATTCGATTCAAATATCTTTAAAATCTTGAATTCCATTAAAAATGAGGTAAGAATTGAATTGAATTAAAATTCTCATAGAATTGTCATTAAATTAATTAATAAAAACAAATGATAAAGAGTTTGGTTAAGCTTCCAATTATTCAATTTTTAATACATTAAATGCAGAATATTTTACTCAAATTATTTCTAAATAAGAATATAAAGTGATTTTTCATTATTATAGCACAGGTAAAGTTCGTACCGAATTGGCTTATAATTTGAAAAGTTCTTTGGGGTTTTGATTATGATAACCATGATCAATTTCAATGATATTAGATACACTTATATTAGGTCATATGGAGAATATCTCCTGAAAAAATTAACTTCATGAATAACTCCATGTGTCTTATAGAACCTGTTAAACGAAATGAGGTAGTTTAAAAAACTTAGATTTTGAGTCATTACGGAAATGGTCGTTTTCTGGCCACAAAATAGATGATTATGAAAATCTTTTTATGTTGTGATATAAAGGGATATCTTGATTATTTATCGTGAAAAAATTCCTGGAATCAGTTCTCATCTGTGACCGGGAGGTTAGTTTGAATATTTGGTTTATTAATTTTTGAACAAAAGTGCATATACTTTTTTAGGGGTACCTCTCTTTTATTCAAAATATCAGACATTAGGAATTGTCCAAGAACCATCTAACTTAGGGAACTTGTAGACCAGATATGGATCTATAAAACTTACTATCAAAAGTTTGTCCTGTCTGACCAGTACGGTCAGGCCAGGCATGTCTTTTAGTGGATTTATATTAAGGACAAACTTTATGTTAGAGCAGGTTTAGAGGAGACATTTGATTAATTTAAAAGTCTATTATATAACTAAAGAACAATAAATAGTTATATTATTATATTATATTCAAATTAATTTATAAATTATCGTTAATTTCACTGAAAATTCCCAAAATATTATCTCATATTAAAAACGAAATCAATGTTTGAAAAAAGTCATTAAACTTAAAACGTGTCATAAATTTTAAAAATTTTAATTTCTGTTTTGCGAAACATAATTATAGGTCATTACAATTGTGAACCATTTTTTCAAAAACTTTAATTTGAATATATTCTTGAAATTCAATTCAATTCTTTTGACGAATCGATTGCTAAACTTTGAGGTTATTCTGTATTTAAAGATATAATTGTTTTTTTTGTGCGAAAACTCTTTCACATAAAAAGCGATTATTGTGTCAAACAATTAAATAGAGTAAAAGTCAACCAAATATTTTATGTCTGACCCATTGATAGGTGAAATTCTGAATAGAGGTATGAATTTATGGATTGATCGCAGTGTCAGATAGATTCTGGTCATCCATATAATGATACTCACGTAATAGGTATGGGAATGTGATCTGAATATTGCCATAAAATTAATATATGGTTTGTTGTTAGAGCTGTTGAACTAATTTTTCGTTCATTACTTACGGTTAGCACTCGTTATGTAATTTAAACATAAGTCAAAAGCACTACTTTTGTAACATTTTAATGCATTTTATGCAAAATATCTCTCATATGATAGCAATCAGGAAGTGATAGAAAATTAAGAGAGAATACCACAAACCTTCGGAATTTAGTTTATCTTCAAAATTTGGAAATATCTGGTCTAAAATCAGTGTGAATATCAATTTGGCTCATCTCTAATAACTAGATCAATGTTAGTTTTCAAAATTTCCAATTAATCGATAATTAAAATTTCAATTCCAAGTTTAATTATTTTTATCTCTCATTCATGTAATGAAAACCGAATCAAAACAAATAAAATTGTTTTCAGTGATAGAACTCAGTAATGAAATAATTTTAATTTCGATGATCCGCTCCAATCCATTCAGTTCAAGGTTTGCACAGAATATTCTATAAACTCAAGCTTTTAGAATACAAGAGTAAGCTATGAGTGGACAATCAGCCCAAATGTTTCCCAATTCTAAAATTTGTCACATATTGTGAACAAAAATCATTATATCATTTCATTTGAGTGAAAACATAACAAAAAAATTGTTTTTTCCAATAAATTACTAAATTCTATGAAATATTATTGTCTTCAAAAACATTTAAAAAGAGGAAAGGATTCACTCGATTACTAATTTGTATCAAACGGTTGATAGAATCAGGCATTTGGTACGCTATTCCTCAAAGGGATAGGTTTTAATTGTCAGTTCGGTCTGTGGGGTCACGTATGTGAACATCAGTTGCCATAACTACCTATTCGGCTCTACCCCACCTTTCATTAGAATATAACTGTCCACTCAATGGTTACTAATATCTGATTCTCGTTATTAATGTCAACGAAGTTTCATATCATTTGTGATATGTTTTTCACTGAATATAAAATTGAGTTCAGAATCAATTAGCGATACATTAATTCGTGGCTTATATTCTAAATATTTACCAAAAAGTGATGGCTTTGGGCCTAAAGTTTTAACCCTTTGCCTGAAGACATGCCTCCTATAGGAAAAGATGACCAAAACCCTAATGATAATAACGGTAACAGTAATGGCAGTAATGGTGACGATAAGAGTGACTCAAATAAGAGTCAAATTAATGGAGAGAATAGCGATAAAAGTGAAACTCAAAGTAAAGTCATTTCCAAAGATAAAGATAAAGAAAGTGAAAAAAGATTAGACGAGGGGTTTGTCAGTGACGGCAGTGAGAAGAAAGTGCCCAAAAAGCCTACTAAAGATGGTTCACCTAAAAAACCAATCGCTCAGGATATTTATGCTAACCTTCCAACCTCACCATCTAAAAAGTTGGACAATGGAACTCCTATTCAAGTGCTACAACAAGTGGAACTGAGTGATGCCACTAATAATAACCACAATAACAATCATAACAATAATAATAATAACAATAACAGTGACTCTAATGGGAAAAAGTTAGCCCCTGCACCCAAAGATGTGTATGGGCAGTTTCCTGTCTCTCCACATAGACCAGCTCCTGGCCCAGTGACACCGGTTCAGAGGTTACAAACGGTAACTCTTCAAGAAACACAAAATGAAATTAAGAAATTAAAGGGAGAACATCCCTCTACACTCAAAAAACAGGTCCCGACTAAAGTGTTGGAACAAATTCATGTTTCAATTCCTGTCGAGCAGTTGGATATTACAGCACCAGTTCCAGTGTCACCTTTGCCTTCACCCCCACCCCGACCCCGACCGACTCCATCTAAACCTACACCGAAGACTTCTTTGACACCAAAACCTGTTCGTTTGGATCCTATAGCACACTCTCCATCGCCAGCACGTTCTCCAAAAGGGGTGTCCCCATCTCCAAAATTAGTCCCAAAAGCTTCGACTATGCCCTCGCGCTCTCCTTCCAATGATAGAGCACCCGTTCCATTACCACCGATGCCCTCTCCACGGCCCTCTCGACAAGATATGCCGCCGCGAAAAGACACAAAAAAGCCTACAAAAGAAACGCCAAAAAAGCCTTCGAATGAAAGAAACGGTTCCAAAGATCGAGTGCCGTCTAAAGATCGGAGTCTATCAAAAGATCGGTCTCCCAGTCAAAAAGGGGGCGGAGGTGGCAGAGGATCACTAAGAAAATCTTCGTCACAATTATTAGATCTGGAATATATGAACGAACCGGTCACAACCAGTTCATTTAGTGGTCCCCCAAGAAATAAAGCGCCCCCAGATTTTAGTCACAAATTGATAGCTCTGTGTCGTAAAGGAGATTGGGTTGGAGTCGACACTGTTCTCAAGTATGCCTTCAAACATAATGTAGAACCAGATGTGAACGCAGTATCCGAAAACTCTGGTTGGAGTCCACTGATGTTCGCCGTCAAAGACAACAGAATACAAATTGTGGAACAAATGCTTGATTTGGGTTATCCCGTCAATATTAGGGCTAAGGTTTGTCCTTTGGGTTTGACATTTCATTTGATTTTATCTTTTGTTCAGTTTATCCAAAATTGAGGCAAACTTTATATCGCTTTCGATTTGAGAATAAAAAAAGTTTTAATTTAAGAGAATATCCATAAAAATATCAATCAATTGAAAGATTAGTTTAAATATTTCTATTTATGTTTTACTCTCAAACCACTCAATCGAAAGTTTACAATTGATCGGCTATTTATAGACTATTTATAAACTATTAATATTTATAGTCTATATCAGACATGGTCATGTCACAAGTTTTCTTCAAAAAATCTATGATTGATTCAATAAAAAAACTTTATTCATTGATTAAATAATTATCAAGCCTACTTATAAATGACTTACTCACCTAAAAAAGTACTTTATTTGTGAAAATTTGTGATTTTTCTTGTGACGTACCCATGTCTGGTCTATATTAAACCATTATGATAAGTTTGTGACAAAATTTTTAATACATTAGGATGGGGTAACAGCTCTGCACTTAGCCTGTGCTTTCGCCAGAGAAGACACTATTAGAATGTTGTTAGTAAATAAGGCCGACCCTATGATTGCAGGAGGGGTGAGTCCATTCCACTGGTAAATAGATTAGTTACTAACAAATTGAAATCAGGAAAAGAAGCAGTTGCCTGTCCATGTCTTGGCAATGAAGCCGACCGGAGCTGTGATTGTACCGCTTCAGCTCATATTGAAGTCGTCCTCAACAGAAGCCCGAATAACACCCGATGGCGTAAAAACTCATTTAATTTATAATTTATATAAAGTTTAACATTAGTTATAATAATAAATGAATAGGAGGGCAATATTCCGTTATTTCTGGCTCTTGAATGTGGTAATCATGGGGTTTGCAAAGAACTTCTCAAAGTGATGCCCAAAGATCAGATTCAGATGAAGAGACCCTCAACTGAAGAAACAGCCATACATTTAGCGATGAAAAAGAAGGATTTAGATATGTTGAAGCTCTTAGTAGACAATGGAGGGAATGTCGACCTCAAAGACGTATAAATTTGTAAAATTAAGTAATTTTATAATTAAAACAAATGATTTGGGAATATAGGCTGCGGGTCAGACAGCTCTTCATATCGCTGCTATCAGTGGTGAAGAGATATTCATCAAATTTTTGCATCAGGTGGGGGCTAACCCTAACATCCAGGATAAGTTAGAGCGAACGCCTCTTCATTTGGCCACAGAAAACGGTCACATGAAAGCCGTCGACTTCTTAACTGAAAAATTCAAAGCTTCAGTTCATGAAAGAACCAAGGTAACATATTATTTCTCATTATTTCACTCAATAATTATATTAAAATTTCATTAATTTATAAATAAGAGCGCATTCTTTAGTTTTACTTCGTTGCGATTTATTTTTAAACAAGATAATTCAATTAAACACATTTTGTTTTTCCTTATTTATAATTACTGTTAACTCTGAGTAATTCACTACAAATGAAATAATGGGTTCATTCGCCTGAATATCAAATTAAGGCTTAAATCTAATAGAATTACAATTATTTGGAAACTTATGAAAAAACAATTATTGATCTCAAAACAAGTGATACGAAACTAATCACTGCTTTACTCAAAAAAAATCGATTTCATTAATTAGTCCGAATAGTAAAATATTCTGATTATCTCATATTCTAATAATGTCTGGATTTAAAATTGAAGAATTAAACATTCCCTGAACATTAAAGTTTACTTATAATTCTAATTGAATCGAATAAATAAAGTTTTTGTTACAATAGATTTGTAGGAAATTATACTTTTAATAATTATAACCGAAAATATTTAAGCTTCAAATTGTTACGACAGGACGGCAGTACTTTAATGCACTTGGCGTCAGCCGCTGGTCATCCGGGAACGGCTATGGTTTTCATGAAGAAAGGTGTAGCTCTTCATATGCCTAACAAAGTTAGAATTAAATGCATTTATATGAGAATTGTTATTTGAATAAAATGATTATGAATAGGCCGGCGCTAAACCGATACATATGGCTGCCAGTAAGGGACACGTGGAAGTGGTCAAAGCCATTGTTCAAAAGGGGGAGAGTGTCGACGCAAAGACTAATGTTTGTCTGCTTTTTTGGTTGATTTGTAGAGGAATTAGAATTTTTGATTTAATACTCAGGAAGGATATACAGCACTGCATATAGCGGTACAGTCAGGCTTTGAAAAAGTGGTCGAAGCTTTGCTTGGAATGGGTGCCGCCGTTCAGCTAAAAGCGGGTCAAAACGGAGAGACACCTCTTCATACGGCCGCCCGAATAGAGAACGGATTCAAATGCGCGGAAATGCTTATCAAAAGTGGGGCTCAAATCAATGCCGTCGAAGACGTAAGTAAAATAAAAAACAAATTCTTTGACACAATTATATAAAACTATAATCTTTGAACAGAACGGGGAATCACCCCTTCATTTAGCCGCTCGGTATGGATTCGTACCGACAGCTAAACTTTTGCTGGAAGACAAAGCAAATGCTGCCCTTCAGAATAATACAGGTGAAAACGTATTACACATTGCGGTCAAGAATTGTCACTATCCTATAGTTGAGAGTATTATACAAACAGTGGTTGAAAACTCATCAAAAGATGAATCGAAAAAAGATGACACAAAAAAACTTGTGAATCAATCAAACAAAGTATTTAATCAAAGAAAACCATTAATTATCTCAAATTTAATAAAAAAATATTTGAAATTAAAGTTAGGAGAGAGTTCTGTTCATTACGCGGCCACACTCTTATCAAAAAATGCTCACTATGTTAATGAGGACAGGGATATGATGCGAGTTCTTCTTCAAAACGGAGGAAACCCATCATTAGAAACTAATGAAGTAAAGATTTATAAATACTTTCTTTGGATTTGATTTTAAAATTAATTTATATAATAAAAGAAATGCGAAAATCCGGTTCATTGCTGTTCGAAATCGGGAAATACTAATACATTGCAGGAGATTATCAGTCTTTTGCAGCCATTGGACGCCCAAATAGCTTGCAATAAACAGGCCAAGGTGATTTATTATCATCGTATTATTGGAATTCATTTAAAATAATTTTTTTAAATTACGGATTAGAATGGATGGCCCCCACTATTCTATGCTTGTGCTCAGGGACACGCAGACATTATCCGAATGTTGCTCAATCAAAACGCTAGGGTTGATGTCTTCGATGAGGTTTGTATTATCACTATTTTTTGAAAATAAAAATCAAACCAAATATCTTCTAATTTAAATATATGTTCAGAAAGGACAGGCAGCCCTTCATATTGCTGCCGAATTGGGTCACGAGGAAGTGGTCGATATTCTGTTAGCCTCAAACGCATTCGTGAACGTGCGGAACAAGCATGGGATGACCCCTCTCCATTTAGCTGCACGAAGAGGATTCAACACTATTGTCAAGCAATTAGTATTGAACCATGGTGCTCTTCTGGATGCCTTCACTCTGGTTTGTTTTTAACAAACATTTCTTATATTCTCGTATTAATCATAACTACACCCATCAGACCAAACAAACTCCACTTCATTTGGCCGCAGAGAGTGGACAGTTGGAGGTTTGTAATACTCTGCTCACAATGAAAGCGGACGTCAACGCAACAGATAATGTATGTTCTCTTTGTTTTTCAATTCATTGCTTAAAGTAATCGACATTTTATTGAATGATTGACAGCACTCCCAAACGCCTCTTCATTTGGCTGCAGAACACGACCACTCAGAGGTGTTGAAGTTATTTCTAAAACACAATCCCGAGAGGCTTTCGGTTCCCAATAAAAATGGTTACACCTGTGCCCATATCGCTGCTGCTAAAGGAAGTGTGGCTGTAATCAAAGAACTGATGCGACTCAACCAGGAATCAGTAATTAATGCAAGAATTTCGGTAAAACTCATTTGAAAATCCATTGAATTTGAATAAATTTAAATATTTAATTGGAATTAAGAAAACAAAGTCAACGACATTGCATTTGGCCGCTGAGGGCGGACATGTTCAGGTCGTACGGGTATTACTTCAGGCCGGAGCTAAAGCTACGGATGAAAACGCTGAGGGATATACTGCACTACATTTAGGTTTAGTCATTCTTCAAAATCTTTCTGAAACCACTTAAACCATTGTCTCGTTTTACTGTTCAGCTGCAAAGAATGGTCACGTGAAGGTGTTGGGAGCTCTCAAAGAACAATCAACAGCTCATTGGAAAGTTTGCAGCAGAAGAGTCAGTCAAATATCTTAAAGTTTTCAGAATACTATAATTGTTTTGTAAATGAATTGTAAATACAGATCGGTTTGACAGCACTTCACGTGGCGGCTGCTTTTGGACAGGCTGATTTTGTTGGAGAAATGTTAACTCAAGTTCCAGCTACTATCAAAAGCGAAAGACCTCTCATAGACCCGAGCGGTGATGTATGACATGAGTGACAATCAATATAAATATATTTAAACTGAATATTTCTTAAGTACGGAATAACTCCTTTGCATTTGGCCTCACAATCGGGTCACGAAAGTGTAGTCCGACTATTGCTCAACAGTCAAGGCGTGACAGTAGACGCACCCACTGAAGTGGTGGTTAGTTCTCAAAATTATTCGTTAAGATATCGATATTTAAATTTTAAGTTTTACTTAATAGGGAACAATTCCAATGCATTTGGCAGCACAGGGGGGTCACCTTCTAGTGGCCGGACTCCTCATTAGTAGAACCACTGAACAACTATATAGAGCAGATAAGTATGGACGAACACCTCTTCATTTGGCTGCTTCTTATGGTCATAGAGATATGGTTAACCTACTGTTAGGACAGGGCGCTCAGATCAACACTCAGGACAATGTATGGATTTATTCAAAATATTTTATTCATTAAATTTATTTTCACTTAAACGATAGAGAGGATGGTCTCCATTACATTACGCCGCAAGACATGGATACCTTGATGTGGTCCAACTATTAATGGATAGCGGTGCTGATCCAACTCTAAGAGCCAAAGATGGAAGAGTTCCGCTCTGTTGCGCTGCCGGCGCCGGACATTTCCAAGTATTGAGTTATCTCTTTAAGAAAGAACACAACGCTTTGAGTCTAATGGAAGACAAATCTGTGAGTCTTTTCACTGGTTTTATATATTCTCAAAGTTATTGTATTCTTTAGTTTCTATTGGATCTTATGGTTTGTTCCAAACAGCACGAGAACAAACCCATTCAAGAGTTTATATTAGTATCTCCGGCACCGATCGATACTGCCGTCAAATTAGCAAAATGTTATGAAAATCTTTCGCAGAAAGAGAAGGACAGAACTCGTGACCTAGAGTTGGCCTGTGAATACAGTGACCAAATAGCAACTGATCTGCTCTCTATCGCCGCCACAACCAATAATGCCGGACGACTACTCCGGGCAGTCGACCATAAGGGCACTGAATTTTTAGACGTTCTCATTGAGTTAGAGCGTAAGGAAGTGGTGGCACAACACGCAGTCCAACAGTATCTGACTAATGTCTGGATGGGTAACATGAAATGGGCAGGGTGGAAGTTTATCGTACTCTTCTTCTCATTCCTGATTTGTCCGGTGATTTGGGTAGTTGTGTCGTGTCCGATAGGGAACAGGCTGTCGAAGATTCCAATCATAAAGTTTATGCTTTACTTAGTTTCTCACATTTTCTTTATCGTAAACCTCACGTTCACAACACTTAATCCATGGCTTCCACTCTATAAGAACACGGGACAGTTCCCTCATTGGCACGAATGGCTGTTGGCTACCTGGGTATTAGGGGTGTGTTTAGCAGAAATAACTAATCCGGCGGACAGAGACGGTTTGGGAGGAATCAAAGTAGTTGTGGTCTTCTTTTGCTTCATAGCAGTGATCGTTCACATAATGACAATAATCGCTGGAGTTTTCGAATTCTTCGACGAAGAGCGACGACTTATTATGCTTTATCTTCGGAATCAATTGCTTGCTGTGGCACTACTGCTATCATTCCTCGAGTTCCTCAACTTTCTAACATTTCATCACTTGTTCGGCCCCTGGGCTGTCATTATTCGGGATCTAATTAAAGACTTACTTCGCTTTTTAGCCATTTTGGGAATATTTATGGTCGGATTTTCACTACACGTCTGTGCCATATATCAACCGGTGTTCGCACCGCCCGACACAATAAACGGCACACTTCCCAGTGTTGGCCAAGAATTTCAGTCACCACTGGATACGTTTGAGATGTTATTCTTCGCTCTTTTTGGTTTAGTAGAACCGGATTATATGCCTCCAATGCATTTGAGTCCTCCAATCGCTAAAATGATTATGAAATTAGTGTTTGGGGTATATATGATGGTCACTGTTGTCGTACTCATTAATCTGCTCATTGCTATGATGTCAAACACATACCAAAGAATTCAGGCCCAGTCGGACACCGAATGGAAGTTTGGTCGCGCAAAACTAATTCGCAATATGAACCTGACGTCACCCACCCCTTCACCAATCAATGTGTTTATAGGCATTCCTTATATGGCTTATGAAAAGTTCGATCGGATTAGAAATGAACGCAAAGGACGGATAGGTTTAGCCACAGCAGCTCTGGCACATCGTCCAAGTGTTGTCGCTACCAAAGAGTGGCTTAAAGGTCAGCGGCGCGCCTCCAGAGCCACCAGTCATATGAGCAAAACTTTAGGCCCTTCGATGACAGAAGAGGGCGAAACTCCTAAACCTATTACTGATGTAATTAATTGGCCCTCAATTGTAAAGAAATATTTGGAATTCATCGGTGCTATCGGTGTTGGAGGAGAAGAAAATGAAGAAAAGGAGGGCGAAGACAACAAAAGTGAAAGCAATGCTTAGCCATCATTATAGAGATAAACGGATCTGATTTCAATTACTTTGCGTCAATTGAATGGTTTGTCTGAACAGACATTTCAATCAAAACAAACTGAATTTCAATGAAATTAAAAGTAAGTTTCAAACTATTCCACAGTTAGGAGAGTAGATAAGTGCCGCCTATGAGAGCCTACAGTTTGAGGGCTTTCCTCTCCGATAATCAATTGATTTATTACTTACTTTTATTATTAGAGAGAGGACTAAATATTGTCCACAAATACAAAGAAAATTTAAATTTCGGTCAAAATGTTTGACGAATTTATAAATGATTTGACATTAAGTTTGTGTTAGAAATAGTTATAAATAATAATAATATTGAATATCAAAAGATTATTAATTAACTGATTTATTGAATAATCATTTGATAGTTATTTTGTTGTTTAGTCATCAAAATAAAGATAAAGTAAAATCTTTTAACAAACCATTAGTTTTTCTCTTATTGTTATTAATCATTAATTAATGAAAAATAAACAAAAGTTTTATTTTATTATTAAATAAAAGCAATTTTAAGCCAAAAGATCTGTTTTCTGATACATTACTTTAATTAGTTATAAATTAGATTAAAAAGTATTTAAAAAGTTTGTAAAAAACAAAATATAATTATATTTACTGTTTATCTGATAACAAGTTTTAAAATTTCTGAGAAAAAGAGTCTATCAAAGTGTTGACAAATGATTAGTTTGTTTAGTCTTTAATTATACTATAATTTTGTTGGCATTTAATTCTCAAATATAAATATAATATAAATATGTTTTTTATAAAATGGTTTATATTTTAAAATAAAATTTAAGTTTAATAAACGCAAACTCAACAAATAGTTACAAATGATTAGGACCTGCGGATCAACTCTTTAGATTGTACGCAAGATTATATACCTGGTATATTTCAGGGCAAAAATCTAGTCTTTATTTAAGTTTTTTTTCAAAATTTTCATTTTTTATGACAAAAAAGTTAAGAGAAAAATAAAAATCCGTTTGGTTTTGGTCTTATGTTTGCCATTGGTTTGGGCCTGAATTGGAATTGAATGGCGTTCCCATCGCCAGTGAGAGTGAGATTGACAGTCATACCAGTGGTGAACAGCCCAACAAAATTCAAAACAAGGCTCAAGTGTTAGACAACGGCTACACAACTAGTGATTCAATGCATAGAAATCTAAATTTGGCGCCTATTCTTCAAATGACTGACACTTCACAGCCTTTTCCCCATAAAGTGTATTAATGTTCAGTTATTACAACAAATGTTAAGCGGAGTTCATATCAATATATTGTGATAAATGAGGGAAAACTAAACCCACAAAAGAGACAAATGTAAGGACGGGTAGTATAGTTGCCATTGAGTTGAGCGGTGTTTCTGTACGCACTATTTGGGTGTATGTGTAGCGCTATTGGTTGGAATTGCCGGTCGACTTGAACAGACCAATGAGGGAATGCCTATTGAAATGCTAGTCTCTATGCTGTGTATGTGAATTCAATGTATAGCCAATGCAATAGCTATTGCTTATGTATAGCCTCTATGCGAGTACCCATAGAAAGCACTGCACTAACGTTATAACTGGTATTAGTATTGCTCTAACCATAGCCTCCCATTGGATTTGTATTGTGTGTAGACTCAAAGCACAGCCATTCCATAGACATTGCATTCAATACTGTGTTAAGTGAACGGCAGTAATACTAAAGCTATTGCAACGTTAACCTCAACGTAGACTTTAAGAGAAGTTTTTTGATTTGAATTTTGGAGAACAAAAACCAATCTAATGCCGAGTAAGTGACTGTCCATTAATTAATTGAAATTGAATTTACATTTTGTATATTTTGGAAATGATTTCAATTCAGTTTTTTCACTGTTTTTTGCTTTTTTGGTCAAACATTCAGTTGGTTTGCCATTAATGCCAGTAATGTTAGTATTAGTGTTGAGTTCAGTATTCAATGCATAGCAATAGCGCTGCAAAACCTAAGGCT
Organism: Minunthozetes semirufus; assembly: GCA_034699985.1. Taxonomy (NCBI): domain Eukaryota; kingdom Metazoa; phylum Arthropoda; class Arachnida; order Sarcoptiformes; family Punctoribatidae; genus Minunthozetes; species Minunthozetes semirufus. Next base: position 22,847 of record JAQIXD010000174.1, read on the forward strand.
CTGTATATAGAGATTCCGCTTAAAACTGGTATTCAATACATAGAGTCGAGTCTTTGGCACAAAAACTAACGCAAAGCAATGGAGAACGAAGTCCTCATTATTAGGGCTTATAATCTAATACTTCTCCCAAAAGACTCCGCAAACAATTCAATAACTATTTAATAAACTAATTGATTGTATTTCTATCGTGTCTTATGTGTTGTCAGATAATGAAACTATAAATTTGGTGAAAATCCGCTTTCATTTAATGGTTATTTGTCTCAGAAATTAATTTTTAAAAAAATGCAAAATATTTTAGTTTTTCTGTTATTTTCGTATTTCTATCCATTGCTTCAGTGGTAATGAGTGCGCGCTTTGTGTGCCTTTCCTTTGACTGCTATACCACTGCATTGAAAGCAATGGTAGAGAAGACTATGCTTTGTATGCTTTGCTCTCATATAATGGCTTTTGGTATACGACTACAGCAAAACTGCATAACTCTATGGCTGCCATAGAAGGCTCCCATCAAAGCCCTGCTATTGACTGTGCTCTCAAACAACGCAATACATAGCACTTGATATCGACTATTGGTTTAAAACGTATATTAAACTGAATGGCATTTTATATATCGGACTCTATGTATACCATTAGTTAGCACTCAGTTTGACATTACTTGGTCTCTGATTTTGGCCGATAAGAGGCCACCCATTCTTTTCCATTGTCTGGCGGCTCTCTGTCGGAGTATTGTCTAACTATAGGCAGAGTTCAAGGACTCGATGTTTGGCTGACATCACCACAAATTAACAAAATGTCCGATTCTGTCGATTAGACACTTAAGAGGCACTGATAGGCGCGCATCCATTACAATACAATACAACTCTAATTTCGGTGTCTGTCCTCACAGAAAGTTCTCGATTTATATTTTAATGTCTGAAAAGGGGGAACACTCTCTTAAATAACCGGTTTATGGCATAAATCGGATGACTTATCGATAATTTTGTCGAATAATTGACTTTTTATGAGTAGTTCTGACCGTAAACTCATAAGCAATGCATTCAATTAATACGAATGTACTCTATTTCTGATATGGTCTTTGATTTCAACGAATTTGTCGTTTATTTAGAATTATTATCAGAAAATGATTACTAAAGGAGTCATTGCTTCCCAACACTGAATCTTGAGTTTGTTTTAATGCGTTTCTTATCCATTCATTGATAACAGAAGTTGGAAAAGACGGTAAACCGCGCGGTCGTATGTCGGCCTACGCCTACTTCGTTCAGACCTGTCGAGAAGAACACAAGAAGAAACACCCGAATGAAAACGTTGTGTTCGCTGAGTTCTCGAAGAAGTGCGCCGAACGATGGAAGGTATACAAAGAAGAAGTTCGATATTTAAAGTCAGTTGTTTTCAATTGCTTTCAACTGTTCTCTTTTATATTAGACAATGAACGACAAGGAGAAGAACAGATTCCATGTCTTAGCCGAGAAGGACAAGAAACGTTACGACGGAGAGATGGCTAACTATAAGCCCCCGAAGGGAGAGAAGGGCGGAAAGAAGAGGAAGAGAACAAAGGACCCGAATGCTCCCAAGAGAGCTCTCTCGGCCTTCTTCTGGTTCTGTAACGATGAGCGCCCGCGCGTTAAGGAGACCATGAATGACGCCACTGTCGGAGAGGTAGCTAAAGAACTCGGCCGCAGATGGAATGAATGCACTGAAGACCAGAAGAGCAAATACGAAGCTTTGGCCGCCAAAGACAAAGCCCGTTATGAAAAGGTATTCATTTTTTGACATTTTATTCGAATTGAGTTCTAATCGATTGCTTTTGTCGATTGTCTAAACAGGAGGTGAAGGTATATAAGGCCAAAAAGGGAAAACCAGCGCCAGCAAAGCCCGCTCCAAAGAAGGAAGACTCAGACGATGAGGAAGAAGAAGAGGAGGAGGAGGAAGAAGATGACGACGACGATGACGATTAAGCTAACGTTCAAACATCTCTTCGCTTTTGTTCATAAACTCCTTTTACTCTATAATTCATTTAATTTGTGTTTTAATTCAATTCACGATTCAATTCAATATCTATTCATTTAAATACAAATTGTTTTGTCTTTTAATTCACCCGATATTTAGATTACATTTTATTCACAAACGAAATGAGGAGAAAAAGATAATACTTTTTATTTCATTTGATTTTTAATTCATTTGTCTTTAAGGGCAGTGGTTTTGTTGTAATCCATTAGTAAAAGAAATTTCTTGTATTTCCATAATTATTAACTAAAATATCAATAATTGATACCATTGTGTGAAGTACTTAAGTGTTTATTATTATTGTCTTCGAATCCTATTATTAGTGACACAAATATCTATTGACATGTTTTTCGTCGTTTTCTTTGGAATTGATTTTTAAAGACAACAAAAAAACATTTTAATTCATTTCTTAATATATATTTCGATTGTATTCTCATTAATGTTCGGACAGACACTCACAGCTCAGTATTCTGTGAGGACACGGACTTCCGATAAATGATAATTTAAGTTAATTGGAGAGGAATGGCTGTTGTTCGGACAGAAGCCGTGTTGAGGGAACACACAATCATACAATACTTTCATTAATTATAACTCTTCTGGAAATGGATTTAATCGATTCAGGGATAGAAGTAATACAAAACTTAAGAGGAATTTGTTTTTATTCTCCAAAAGACTGACAAATACTGTAAAAGAGCTTCAAATAAACAATTGAATGCTTTTTAATGTGTTTCACATTTAGATAATCATTAATATTATAATCAAATCATTTCTTTATTAATAAAATTTTTAACTGTTATTCAGTTTTGATTTTATTCTTCTCAGAGATGAACACAGAGAGGGCTAAAAAGTGGGACATTATATCAAAAGTAAATTAGAAATTCTACACTATTCTGACCACTGATATGAAGTTCTTGTTTTCTCTCAATATTAATCTTAGATTTGAGGACCAATTCTGTGGTAACTAATAAAGGATGGGTTTAATAGAAATGAGTTAAACTCGATTATTGTTAAAAATGTTTGAAGTGTTGACAACTTGTTCTTCAATTTTTTACTTCCTTTTAATTGTTTGCAAAAAAATAATAATTTCTTTGTCTGTCGTTTCTGTGACTCATAAAAGTTCTTTGAATTTAAATGATCTGAAGTGACTTCAAGTGACTCCAAGTGAGGAACAAAAACGAGTTATGATTTGCCTTTCAATCCTATTATTGAATGTCAACACAACCAGAGGTCAGCACTAAATCTATTTTTATGTTTGTTTACAATTGAGTCCATAAACACGTCGGTTACCAATTGTGGTCAAAAATGGTTGATTATTATCACGACGAACCAATAAGGACCCGCCCTTTCAATCCAAATGATAATCCGGTACCGCTTGATTCCGTCGATTGGAAGTCCAGATATGAATATTATAAGAATAACGTCGATTGGGACCCAAAGAAAGACTTCGTTGGAATCAAACGCTTAGGCGATAGTTACCATCCATTGGAACCGTTCTTTAAGTTTGATGGCGTGTCGTATGAGAACAGTAAATTCGATCGATTGATTTGGCCGGGAGTCGGATGTGTTGGCTTTACTATAATCGGCGCAACTGCTAACTGGATATCACGAAGACCTTTCTGGTCAGCACTGCCGACAACCATAGGTTTGGGTGCTTTAGGGTATTTGGTGGCAAAAGTAGCATGGAACAATTCACGACAAAGAGCTCGAGAAAGGGATGCCGTTCTCATCCATTATATGCTTCTTCACGAAAATGAATTTCCGCGAATTGGTTAGACTTAAGACAAAAACTGATATTTATTTGAATCTATTTTTTGATAAAATATTTTTAAATTTATTTATTTATTATTTTTCGACAGAAAGAAGAAAATTTGGTCAAATCGTGAAGCCGTGGCATCCCTACAGATTGGGAATCGACGGACTTCAAGTCAAGGATTAGTTTATGGCTTTGATGGCTAACAGAAAGAGTAGTCAATAGATTTGTTGAATCAATTTATTTGAATTTTTAAATTAGTATAAAATTAGTGTAAATATAATACAAAATTCAATTCAAAATTGAAATATAAATAAAAAATAAATTACGAATTAATGTCTAATTATATCACTATTTGATTCCATTTTGAGACAATGGGTAACATATGGGTATAAGTTATACTTAAAGTCTAAACTAAATCCTTTCAAATTGTGTTAAAATAGAAGAGGAAGTACTCAAAATTTTTCTTAAAGAAGAAGAATTGCTATCATTTTATTAAAAGCTTATTTCAATACCTTATGGATAGTAAACGGAATCAGTTTTAATTAATATTCTAAAGTCTGGGGATTACTCTACTCTATGATCTCTTATTTTGAATATATTCTACATTTTGTGATTAATTTAATATTTTTGTTTCAATTCATAAATTAAAGCATAAAATAAATAATAAGTGAAAAAGTATTCGAAAGAATTAAGAACTCAATGAAAAGTATCAGAATAACTATCTTATAATATATTAAATATTTGTTAAGACTTATTCGTCTTATTTGTACAAAAAGAGTTGATTTGAGTTGAATTACTTATTACTAATTATCTCTGATATATTCTTACATATATGAAAAGTATGGCACTTCATATGTTTGAGCAATTGTTAGATAATCGGAAAACAAATTCTCTAATTATAAGAAAAACAGGAAATCATTGCCAAAAATATTTGTTTTAATTATCATTTTGAAGAAACACTCGAATTAATACCTGATTTATAGATTTGGTCTAATTTAGTATAAATATTGGGTCAATTCAATAAATTCATTGTACTTAATAAGAGCCAAAATGATTCAGTAGTTTATCAGAAAAGTTTGGATTAAATTTAAAGTGTTTTTCTACGAAGAAATTCAAAACATTCAGACAATTCTTGTGAATAAAACTAAAGTCTAATAAAGGAATCGAATAAATGTATTGAATAACACAAAACTAAATATCATTTTTCGTTATTATATCGGTTTGTGATATGTTTTGACATTAATTTTCTAATTTATTGGTGTTTTGGATGAGACTGTAGTTAATCACCGATTTGTAAGCCTCTGCTCTCATGAATCTCGGAGTCGATGCTATCAAATAACAAATCAATTACTAACTTATTAATGGCTATCAATTACTGAGTGCTCTTCAAATTAGCTTTTGATAAGCTTTGCTCCCAACCATTCATTGAAATTAGATGCTGGGCCTAAGAATAACAGGACAACCCTAATTAATTCTCAACTTATCTGGTGATTAAATGCCATAATTTAACTTCAATTAAACAAAACTTTTTGCGAACTTGTTTTTTGTCGATTATATTAGTTTTGTTTTTATCAATAATTTTGTGAACATTTTTTCAAAATCAATGTACACTTCATTGGCCGCCAATAAGTAAGAATATTTCATATTTTTATCTTTTTATTTGATTGATAAACTAATATTTTCTGGTAATAAATTAAAGTTGAATTAATCTTGCAATTTTTCTTATTCTTTAATCTGAATATTATGAGTTTGTGTTTTTCAAGTAATTAATTCATGAAAATAACCCATCATTTTGTATGAATATTAATGATTGAATATTTGAATTTCATACGGATTTCCGAAAATGATTTAAATTTTGATAATTTTTTTGTTAAATATTTTTCTAAACAAAAAGTTTAATGAATCGATTCATAACAATTGCATGACTTTAATGAATGATATGACAGAATATTAGCAATTAATTAAGTTTTGTCTCTTCTATTCTTCTTATTTATAAATATTATCATGCTAATTCTTATAAGAAAATTCTATGAACTTTTGAATTGCTTAAACTTAATAATTGAAAGAAAATGATAAGTTATCAAATTACAAATTAAAACTTGATATAAGATTTATGTGCTCCAAACAAACATTAATTTTAGAGTGTCATACATTTAGTTATACATAAAGGAACATGTTACAAATCGTTTAATGTTTAATGTTTAGGCAATAAAACGGCTAATATACTGATATATTTAAGAAATTAATTAGTGATAATAGCCATGTACATTATCAAATTACTAACGGAATCTAAACCAAAACAGGAGTTCAACTATAAGTTTATAACATTTGTTTAATGATAGTCAGGGTATTCACCACTAAATATTTGGACAATGTTTGGACAATATTAGGACAACATTAGGACAGGCAATTCACTTGAACAACTCCTCTTTAGACATCTCAAATTGAAAGCATCTATCATATTACAGGAATTTGTTAAAATGGTTTGAATATTTCACAAATGATTGTCACCTAATATTACATTCTATACTAATTTAATAAATGAGGGATAGACAGGGTATTCACCCATAATTAAGAAATTCATAGGTTTCTAAAAGATTTTAAATTTTATACAGTTTATTGAGAGTAAACTTGGAAAAATTAATGAAATTTTCTTGAAAATCGAGTGATGTTTGCTATTTGGGAGTGAATATCCTGGTTATCTCTCTCCTATAATAAGTTAAAATCAAATGAAACAAACAATTATTGAACCAAACTCTACCATAAAGATAGAGATAATAAATGAAGAAATGATTTGGCATTAATTTGACACTAATTCAAAATTCATAGCATTAAGGACTCAGACATTAAATAGATTTCAAACCTATTAATAATAAATTATATATCATTTCAATGATTGAAATACTTAAACATAGATTTATATAAAAAAAGTCAGACATAAAAAAATTATGTTTTGCTTTGAATATTATTGTAATGTTGAGTAAACGGATGAGTTTTACCGGATGATAGTGTAATCCTTTGAGGACTGCCATTAAAATACTGTTCGATAATTACATTTGAATGAAGTGATTGTGAGAATCAATAAATTGTATTAAAACTGGAATCTATTGAATCTTTAATATATGTTTTGTGTATAATTGTGTCCCAAATATATCCTGAATCGCAAAACATTAGCAAAACTTATGAGTCATTTAAATGAGAAACAAATCGATGCCGTCAGGCATCGGTCCAAACAGTTGCCATTACGGGCTACTATGTCAGCGCCGATAGCCATTGCCTCTGCTATTTCCACTCAGTGAGTATATACCAGTTTTTAACTCATTTAATAAATCATAGCTAAGGAACTGCCTCTGAATGGCTCAGATATACATCACTTTTTGATATCAAAGATAACTTATTTAATGAATTAATCGAGAAAAAAGTCTATTCAAACTCAGATGAGATGTGCTATCGATGGGCACATCTCTATATAAAAGGTAAACAACAAATAGTTTTGTCAATTATTTCGAAAAGTTTTTGAAATATTTGTTTAACCGACAGATGTATTGATAGTTGAGTTTATTCTCTTTGATTACAATTGAAAGACAGCTCTGAATCGGTTTAAAAGTCGAGACAAATGTGTTTTCATTGCTTTAAAGCCAATATTAAACAGTATTTTAAAGTTAAAGCAAAAAAGTCATTCAAACTGAAGACTTCTTGCAATGAAGTTATGCCGGAATTGAGTTTAATAAAATTGAATTCGTATGTTAATGTGAACAGGGCAACTTTTCGTGTCGCAGACAACTCCAATGTTTGTGGGGATCAGTCTCCAGGAGTTTATCGACGGATCAGTGCCACTAAAGACCTATTGACAGAGGATACAAATGTGGTGAGACTACGGAATAATAACATTGGCATCAATGGTCAGCAAAAGAAGTTGGCAAAGAGTAAGAGCAGTGGAACGACAGGCAGTGTCAGAGACAGCGCCACCCGTCGTAGTTGTGCTCAACTATTGGCCGCAAAAATGGCTGAAGTCGGCGACACTGCGACCACCGGTTGGTCTAATAATGTTGAAGACTATGAATTGGGAGAAGTTATCGGTTTGTCATCTATCTTATTCTCTAATACCCTATTTAGACAAATATAATCATCAATTTCAATGTCACACTTCATTTAAAACCCAAATTAAATGGCTTAAGAATAACTCCCATTTCCTGAGCTTTTAAATTATCATTTAATTGGATTAATTGCCGAACAATTCATTGAAATTGATTATCAATTGTTTAACACTTTGTCCTCAATTACCCCCAAATCGCAGATCAAGTCTGAAGATATTTGAGAGACATTTAAAACATTTGTTTACATTTGTGTCAAATGATTTGAGACAATGAATTACGCGATTTATGTCAACAAAACTGTTTATTAGAGGAAATCCTTTCATCAAATTTGACACTTAATTGGTTTAACTCAGACATTGACTCATAGATTGTTTTCAAAGACAAATAGTTTGAGAGACAGTCTCTTAGTTTATGCTTTAAATCTTAACCTAAGTTCAGCTCTGATTGGGCAAAGACTTAGTTGTTCTTCGGTTATCTGATCCGATGTCTAATTTGTTAAACTATTTGTTGTGTCAGGAGTGGGAGCGACAGCTGCTGTCCACACCGCCTACTGTAAGCCACGGAAGGAGAAGTGCGCCATCAAGAAAATCAATTTGGAAAAGTGGAACACATCTATGGATGAGTTACTCAAAGAGATTCAGGCGATGAGTGCCTGTAATCACGAGAATGTCGTCACTTATTACACTTCATTCGTTGTCAAAGAAGAGTTATGGCTCGTCATCAAACTTCTTGGCGGCGGTTCTCTTCTCGACATAATTAAACACAGAATGAAAGCTGAAGACTGTCGTCACGGAGTGTTTGATGAGGCGACGATTGCCACAGTCCTCAAAGAAGTGCTTAAAGGACTCGAGTATTTTCACGCCAACGGACAGATACATCGGGATATCAAAGCCGGAAATATATTACTCGGCGACGACGGGTCCGTCCAAATCGCCGGTAAATGAGTGAAAACTGGGAATTAAGTCTCAAATCAACTAATGTTCGATTCTTTAGATTTTGGGGTCAGTTCCTGGTTGGCCACTGGAGGCGATCTTTCTCGTCAAAAGTCGAGACACACATTTGTAGGCACTCCCTGTTGGATGGCTCCAGAAGTCATGGAACAGGTCACTGGCTATGACTTTAAAGCAGACATTTGGAGTTTCGGTATAACTGCAATAGAATTAGTGACCGGAACCGCTCCCTATCATAAATACCCACCAATGAAGGTTTGATCTGAAGCTATTCCAATGATAATTGAGATAATTTTGGTGTTATTCACAGGTGCTTATGTTGACCCTCCAGAACGATCCGCCATCACTAGAGTCAGTGTCTGACGAAAAGGATCAGTACAAAAATTATGGAAAATCTATACGAAAACTGATCACTGATTGCCTACAGAAAGATCCATCAAAGAGGCCGTCCTCTACTGAACTTCTGAAACACCAGTTTTTCAGAAAATCAAAGGTTTGGTATTCACTCGGAATTAGGTTTTCGTTATTTAATTGAATTTGAATTTAAGGACAAAAGCTTTTTGCAAAAGACTTTACTGACAAACGCTCCCAGTATTGAGGAGAGGGCTAAAAAAGCTAAAACCAGTCGAAGAGGACAGGGCGCCAGTGGTCGACTACATCGCACAGAAGCTGGTGATTGGGTCTGGAGTTCAGATGATGACGAAAATCCAGATAAAGAGACGCCACCAGCAAATGATAACTGTGTTTCTGGTAATCACAGTCCACAACAAAACTCCGTTAAGAATACGAACGATGTTTCGGCCACTAATCAGACCAATCAAAGTGTCGGCTCTGCCGCTGACGCAGAACCCAAAAGTATTGCGAGTAATGCCTCAAATCCAATAAATTTAGTGCTCAGAATACGGAACTCCAAAAAGGAGTTAAACGACATTAGATTTGAATTCACTGTCGATAAAGGTTTGTCTCTTAATATCATTTGATTTGAAATTCATTTCATTAAATAAATATCGAATTTAAGGATAAAAACATTTCAAATATTTTTTGTTTTTTTCTTAAAAACCTTTTTTTTATATTTTTTGACAAAAATTTATTTCAATATTTAATTGACTTTTCTTTTAATTTCAGACACTGCGGAGGGTATAGCACAGGAATTGATTACTGCCGGTTTAGTGGACAGTAAGGACTTCATAGTAGTGGCCGCTAATCTCGAAAAATTGATTTTAAATCAGACGAACTCTAAATCAATAGTTTTTGCTTTAGTGAGGCTTTTCTCAAATTATTTTAAAATTAAAACTCATTTAAAACATTTGTTTATATTTTCAGAACCCCTCCGACAGTATGGAAGTGTCTGACGAAAAAACATTGACCGGTTTCGCACAGCTATCGGTCGCCGATTAATTATAACCAATAATTAAATGTATAAATAAATTAATATAATTTTTTGTCCGATTATTGCTTTGAATTGTTGTTTGAAATTCAATGAAAACATTATTTTTCATTAATTAATATATTATTAAATTTTAACACAAAATGTCTGAAAACAGTTCTGACCTGTGATTTAAGCGCATCAATACTGATGTCTATCCTTTGATAGTCTGAACGCCATATCCGACACTAAAACTAATCAATTAAACAATTGTTTCGCAAAACTTTCGACTGTTTTCTCAAATTAACAAAAAATTTATAAAATGCTTTTTATTAGACTTTTCTTTGATTTTCTTCACTTTTAATAACTTTTAAGTCAATTAACGCTAAGTATTACAAAACAAATGCTTATAGATTTAAGTTATGCATGGGATGAGGACAGGGATGAAAAGCTCTTTAAAATTATCTGTAATTCAAGTAATTCTCAATTATTTATATTTAGAGAACTCTTAAAGTGAATCTAACCAATGCTCGTATCTATTGTCCAAGTATTCCATCATTAAATCCTCGATAACTCAATTCTAAGCACAGAATTTATGAAACCTAAACACCATAATCATTGATAAATATATTCTTTTGATATACGTTTAGTCAATTTGTTTGTCGCTTACCTTTCGCTATAAATTACTTAAATAGAAGATAAAACAATTAAATGGAATACCATTTATTACGATATGACGATATACAGGTAGAACTGTTCATATTATCTGTATTTCTATTATTTTATCAATTTTTAAGTCAATTTTTTTTTGTAAAAACTTATAATAAATTCAAAAATGATTTTATATTTGACTTCAGAAACATTGGCTTTTCTTTGGAACAATCCTTTTGTTATTCTGAGAAAAGTGTCGGCCTCTCACCATCCAAATAAAGGTGGTGTCAAACTCATATGGCCTCTAAAATTCTCATTTGTACTTTATATTCAAGGTCTGAGGAGTTGATCACAATAAGTCTTTGTAAAAGTGACACGAATTCTTCGTGATCACGAATCACTCACTCACTTCTCGTGAAAAAAGCGTGATTCGTGATTTGATATTTCACTCCGTGAGTGAATAGTGATACTTCTATTAAAAGACTAAATTTTAGTTTAAAAGACAAAGTTTTCTGAAGAATATGAATGTTATTCTCGTCTGGTATTATCTCAACAATGAACGGCTCAATGGTTGACCACTCAATTCACATTACAATTCATAATTTCTTTTGAATTCATCTTTTAGTTATGAGAATACATAAGTTATAACTTATAATATATTTATGTCAAAATAATAGCGATTTAAATTGATCAAGTGATGCATCAAAGTATGAATCGCTAATATTTATAATTGGAAAATGACCCAAAAATCTCACTTAATTATTGATTAAATGACCAAAATTATTATTAATTTGATTGGGTGGAGCCTTTATGACTCAATTGAACCGCATTTGTCTCTTATGTTTGATCTGATTTTGGTAGATTCGACCGAAACAAAGGTTAGCATCTTATTAATGGAACCATAATTCGAGTGTAAATCAAAAACTCCGACAAAAACTTTTGTCTTTTTGTTCTCAATTATATCATATAAAAGGGTTCGTCCCTTAAGTTTGGCGACCAATATTACCCTGGAGTGAGATAAAAAAAAATCTCGAGAGCGGTAACGGAGGGTATAATAGTTAGCTCCACTGTCGGCTCCACCCTTAGGACACGTCCATAATATAAAAGTCAGGAGAAAAGTCATTATTCTTAACCCAGAATTAAGCTTTTATTGGCTAATAATAAGCTAATAATTTTTTGTTAACATTTGGTTATAGCACTCAATGGTTGTTCATAAGAAGGAGTAATTTCCTAAACATATCTGACTCTTCCCAAACTCTTCCCAAACTCTTCTCCAATAATAATAAAACTAATAATAAAAAAGCTTTTATTCAAATTAATTATATAATTGAACAAAATTGTGAATTATTTTGAAAACTTCCTGCAAATACTCTAAATGTGCGCCAAATCGATGTATTCTCAAGGATTCAAAGGATTTTTTAGTGCACATGAAAAAAGGGCTGTACTTTAACTCGGGTCAGTTCATCAGGAACAGTTTATAAAGTAATAGAATTAGATTGAGCACAGAATTCAATTACCCGACAAAATTATTGATACAAAGAAATAAAAATAAACCATTTTTAATATGATTAAAGAGACATTTGAACTTGGCCAACAAAAAAAGTGAAAAATTTAAAGTGCTTTTGATTAGTGAAGAATTTTCTTAGGCTAAGAGATTTGGAATTAGATCTTCTAATTAACTTCAATGGACCAGTTTTTGTTTAGAAAGTAAAAGTAACTTTTAAAATGTTGATCTGCCAGTTCAATTACTTTAGACACTTTAGTTAGTATGTTATTTCTCATAAATTCAAATTAAAGATTGTCAAAGAACATCAATTAATGCCTAACAACTAATTTCGAAAAAAAAACTTTTTAGAACATTAGAAACGTATGCCGTTCTCAACCATTTTAGCCAATGGAATTGAATTGGACTTTTGATCAAGAAACAAATCAAGAAACAAAATATCATATAAATTGTATATAGTTCCTGGTTTATTATGACATATAAGCTATGAAGATTAAAGTGTTAAAATCCAGTCAAAATGACGCAAAATTTTCAGATATGTGTCTCAGAGGAAGTTTTGCTCTGATTGTCGGATAAAATTACATATTATTAAATCGTTTTGGATTAACTTCAAGTTGCGAAAGGTTGGGACAACTGATCCAATCTACTCGAGGCTCAACTTATAAATATGACTCAAATTTATAAAACTTGGCGCTAATGAGTCAAATAGAAGTCAGATAAATGTCAACCATTTAATTGAGTTATGGGAACACATTTATGACAAATCGTTTTCAAGGATTTCTTTAATTTATTGAAAGTTTATTGCAAAAGATAGAAAAGCACTTCCCTTAGCAGTTGGTCACCCTTTCTGTGCATTATATATATTTTAAAAGTACAATAATAAGAGGAAAAAGAAAAGACATAAAAATTATAATGTGGTTGAAGTCACCGTAGAGTCGATGGATAGCCACCAACGAAAGGGTAGAGGAATTCATATGAAAAGTTATAAAAACAAAAAATTT